>CAIIXF020000004.1:12959942-13010038 GCA_903813345.2 Owenia fusiformis
ACTTAACCAGATGCAAGCTGAAGATTCAACATAATTTACAGACCTGTCAACCTCTCATATATTTTTACGGGAATCTACCGACCGTTAAAGAACACTGAGAAATAATCTCAAATGCATGAAGTTTGAACATTTGGTGCATTGACAAGATTGATGTCAGATAATAAACTGCAGTGAATGAACTGTTGAACTTTGATATTGCAGCTCCGGAGAAGAATGCAGCAATATGTAGATAAAAAAGACAGTGTGAATTGCTATAACACAGGTGCTGACTTGATAACAAATATTAATGACTTATATTCTTATTTTTTAAGCGTGTTCGGGTCGAACACTTATTAAAGAGGGAAGCTGTGTAACAACCCACCAAATTCAGATACACTTATAGCATAATTTATCTTATTATTTGGTGTGCTGTTACTGTAATTATCTCTATATTTAATTAGATTTTGACTTTAATTGTTTATAAGCTGATATTTACTCTCAAGAAGAATGCCAATCTCCAAATACATACTTTTCAGTGATGGCGTATTGCTATTTTAACTGCAAATAGTGCAGAATATAGTCCCAGTATTTGATCAAGTAATTAGCATTAATTATAAGCAATTTACTTTTATCATAGATTCTAAAACATGTTTATTTATGTTAATCATATTTCAATTTTGGAGTATTAGGTATAAAATACTTTTATCTGTTAAGTTAGTATAGTAATTCGGCGTAAGGTTATCCTCAGTAGAGAAGTTTGGTTTGTGTTCTGTTTAGATTTCAACTGTAAGGCTGTTATGGATATATCTCCTGCGTTTTGATCGATTTTGCGGTATTTCGACTCTATTGGCGTTAGGTAACTATGTCTTTGTATTGGGCAAAACATTATCTTCAATTGGAGATATGTTTTCTGAGATTCCGTTGGGAGTTCGATATGATAGTGGACATTGAAAGTTTATAGGCCTATATAATGCACATGGCATTATGACTTTTGCATCCAGTTAAGTCAATTATGATACCTTTTACCCTTATTTTGTCTCAGATGAGACAATTACACCAGTTTAGACCCAAAGAGTCCCCTTTAAACCTCAAAATAGCCCAGTTTTGATGGAAACCTGATCCTTGGCCCAAATCCAGAGAGGTTCCAGACAATTTAGGACAATTCCAGACAATTTAAGACAATTCCAGATAATTCAGACAGTTTAGTCAGTTCTCACTTATTGTTCTAGTGTTATTCATTGCTATTTTGTGAGATCACTCTATATTTGATGGTTTTGATACAATTAAACCATCAGAACACTGTTTTCATCATTCCTGTACAGATAACATGTCCCGTGTTATGAATGCCATTAACCGCCCCCCCCCTTCCGTCATTATATACTAGAAGCACATTTCTGACGCATCCTGAAATAGAGGATTCTCTGATTTATTTGAGATGAACCTTCAAACCGGTGCAATTCCAAGTCATGAATTAGCTGTTTATAACCCATAACTTTTGAGGGAGGGGGTATGGATTGAGAAATGCCGACATACAACACTGCCATCTTTCTTTTAGTATGAAACTTATTTCAAACTATAATCGTATGAGATTTATCCATTTCAGTAAATAACCCGTATTGTTTAGTTGGCAATGGTACTTATTGCAATATCTCATATATTGTATTATTGTGATGTTCAAAGTATTGTATTATTGTAATGTTGAAGATTTTATTTATTTGGAAGCGATTTATTGTTCCCTAGTATAATGAATAATGTTATGAATCAAAACCACTTTGTACTCTTCTACTTATATCAAAATATATACTCTTCTTTTATTATATAACCAAACTTAATTATTCTGTTTTGTTCAATAATGTAAACAGAAAGGTGAAGTGAGCGATGATAATACCCCTTAGTGACCCGTTATGCAACTCATCCTGATATAAATTATTCCGTTCTGAGTTCATTTTTACAAGATTTGTCCTAGTTCTCTACACCCCCCATAATTAACTAAAAATAAAGTTCATAATTTTAACCAATAACATCTCCCTCTCTTTTAACCACGCTACCAAAGTATATTTTGAGGGAATGTTACATCATTGTAATCTGCAACCATTGTAAACTGCAACCATTTCACATTGAAATGTAAATGGTTGCAATACGTTTTGTTCAATGATTACATAGTTCAAGCCCTGCTACCATCCTGAATTGGTATCGTTCCAAAAAAGTAATCATTTTACTTGAATTAAAATTATCTTTAAGTAAGGATTTGAATCTACCTCTATTCAACAACAGTATATTAGGATATTTTTTCTGCAAGCATACATGCATGTTTATTATAGTAAATTACTAAATTCATGTTCATATGTTTCTTTCTCCAGTACGGATTTAGGAATGCGATACCAGACTAGTTTTCCACTCAATGGCATATGATAATTTATGTTCTCTGTCATTTACATTATTTACACAATTAAAAGTACCATATCTAGTGTTTATTTCCCGTTATCTGATATTGCCAAAATAATGTATTTTTAATGTTAATTATGAAAAGAATTGAGCAAAATTCCAATTTGGTTAAGAAATTGACCAAGTAAAATCTTAAGATTTCCTTTAAAAACAAAATCACAAGATGAGAAACCATTGTTTTTGTTCATGATTAGACTGATATACATGTACATTGTATGATCAAAAGAAGCAGGGTATGATGTACAAAATAATACAAACATGTAATCACAAGTTGATTGCTAAATATTTAGTGAAAATGTTTTTATAGTAATAATGCATTCAGGCACCAAAGACTTAATTTTCACAGTTTCAATAGAAAACATCTGAATTAATAGTTTCAGTAAAATGTTGTCAAGGTAGATGGATTATTGCTATACCCATGATATACAAATAGACTGATTTGGGAACATATTGATATCGTAGGGTTTAGCTCAGGACCCCCGCAAAAGTTTATATACAAAGATCAGGCCAGTAGTCAGCCCCCCCCAGCAAAATGGGTCTTCAAATGTATCCATGTGTAGTTAACACCAAATATCAAGAGTATGACTCAATAAAATTTAAAAAATACAAACAAGAGGACTATTTTGATATTGACTGTATATTATGTGTGAAACACATTATTCACAACAGATTTAATTACCATGTTCTTTCTTGGCAAATATTTTTTATAACAATGCTCAACACAACAATACCTACTACATATTGATATTCTCATGGGTTTAGGCAAATCAAAATGCTTGAACAGCCAATTAAAACGGTTGAACAGCTAATTAAAATGCTTGACCAGAAAAAGGGTTCATAGTCCTAATTTCTGTTATATCTATTTTCATCTTGTGTTATACTATATATTTATTTTAATTATCTATTTCATGCAGAGGGGGAGGAGTTAAAATTTAAAAAGTGTTTTCAGATTTTTGAGGGTTTATTTCTTTATTCAATTACTTCAATAAGTGCTGAGAAATCTCAAATAGCAAGTATATGAAACTGCAAATAATATTTTCAGAATTTTTTATTTCATTTTTATTTAGTTTGTTTTACCATAGGCATTCAATAGATTGAAAGTCCATGGTTTTACTTTATTCACTAGGGCAGAGCATTTGTACTGAAAAGTGTTTTCAGTTTATATGATATGTGTTGATGATTAAAAAATAAAAACCAAAAACAGGGCTTATTTTTCAAAACTCTAAACTTGGAAAAATCTGGAGGAAAATATGGGAGATTTTCCTTGGCAAATTATTTATCAAGTTCTGTGTATGGAATAATTTAAATTACATAGGATGCTTCCTTTATAGCAGACTCTAATCAAACTGATACAATAAGGTTTGTTTTGCCTTACCGAATTATTTTTGTTTTGTTAATGGATTAATGGATTAATAAAGTTTCTTTAGACACATCCTTCAAAGCAGACTCTAATCAAACTAGATAGACTGAGTCTAACTGTAATCAGAGTTTTTTAAGTTATGCTTATCGACTTAATTATTTAAAACACATCCTGTAATGTCTGATTGCATTTTCTCTATCAAATCAAAAATATCAAATCAAAACAGATTATTTTCCCATTGAAGGATTTCTTCCTTCCAGACACATCTTCCTTCCTTTATAATTGCGATGATTGCAAGGTGAAGTGTAGAATCCAAGACTTGACCCAATCAATTTTTTTTTCAAATGATTTTGCAATAACTTAAAAAGTAGTGAAGTGATTTTGTAAAAATGAAAGTCATGACAGTGAGGGGGATTTGCTATGCCTAAGCACTGCTGTTATCTAGATAATATACATGTGAGTTAGACAATCACCATCCTTCAAAGTTAGATGGAAATTGGTTCAATATATTTTCATTCACAAGACAAGTTTACTTAACTATTTCAATACTTTAAATATCTTTTTGATCAAACCATTTAAATTCTGACATGTACAGTATGCATGAAATACACACATTTGAAATAATTTTTTTAAAGAGCAAGATAATTATTTTATGTTGTATTGAGATAAAATTGCCATAGTTTTAAAGGGTTGCATTCGATTGAAACGGTTGCAAGAAATGCAACCAAAATTGTCAAGCGTTTACAATGGTTACATATGGTTGCATCGTAACGGTTTGCATGGTTGCATTAATGATCGGATCAATGATTGTACAATGATTGTGCAACAGTTTAAATTCGGACTTTCAAGGTTGAATTTTTTATAAGGGTAATCCTATGTTACAAACACGATCTGGATCTATCTCCAGCGAAAAATACTCCTCAGATGCTTACCAACACACGTGTCTTCAAATTGTCACCGCCCCACGATCTTGAATCACAGTACATATTTGCGAACAGCTAGTCCAGAAGTTACATAAACGGTATTTCGAAAAACAGTTAAGATCTGCATTTTTAACCCATACCGTTTATGTAGCTTAAGTGAGGAATTAAATCGACGATTCTGTTCTCTTCTGGGCTATTCTTTCCCAAACATGTACATTTTCTAAAACATATAATACTGATACACGTTTGTGATAAAAAATGTCGTGGGGATTCTGCCCACAACGCCTCAAATAAGGAAAAAAGAAAAATCGTACCTTCGACGTTCCGACATTTTGTTACCGAAACGAACCGAAAATCGATCGTCTGTTCCCGTGTCTGCATTTGACATAATGCATTGCTACGCGTGATCAACTGAAGATAAAACTACGCCAGTAATTTTTACTTAACTTTAGCCAGCGAGGACACTTATTTATCAATCACGATATCATTTTTTTTCTGTATAAAAAGTTGTACAAATACAATATTGTAGAAAGAAAACATACAGTAGTTGAATATGCTATAATATCGTATTTATATATAATATTAGCCTTATTTAGCATAGTAGTTTTGATAAAAAAGAGGAAGGGAAATCAATGGGGAAATCATGAAAAACGAAATATGGATACAAAAAGGTATTGAATTTATAAAAAATATCCAGGACGAAAATCGATTCCTCACAGCAGCAGAATTAGGCCATAAATATTATATTGTTATGAACCAAAGGAATACTTTGAAATATAACAGTATAATTACAGCCATCCCCCAAAATTGGAAAAGAAAATTAAGACACCCGAGAGAAAATGAAGAAGAAGCCGAGAATCCGAATGTCACAATTAACACAGAATGGTTAAAAAAGACAAACAATAAAGAAGTTTACAAGATTTTACTAAAAAAGAACAATGCTGTGAAACTGCCAAAGAAGATGGAAGATATGTGGCAAAACAAATTGCAACTACAAAATCCATTGATGTTGGCCAAAATCCACAAAAATAGAAAAAAATATTCTCAGGACAAAAGAGAAATATTTCCAAATAAAAATATTCTTCCGGATACTATAACAAACAACTAAAATAAATGAACATAGACGGCTATAACACTGATATATGCAGTCTATGCCGTAGTGACATAGATACTTCAGAACATGCAATATACCATTGTGAGGCCGTACAAGACTTCCTAATAACATCTTTCAACCAACTTGACGAAGATGTACCCACAATTGAGAATTTCCTTTTCGGAGATGGAAAACAGAAAACGAACTATTCCTGAAACAAAAGATATTCCTAAACACATGTAAAAGGAAAATAAGGAGACTTCCTAAAAACTTCCTAAAACAGAGAAAAAAATTGAAAAAAGCAACAGCCAAAGAAGGAAAAAACATGAACTTATGGAACAGCAATGGTTGAAACTCAAACATTTCATAACGTAGTAAAATACACACTGGGAACATAAAAACCTCCTCACCAAGCTCAACCATCGAGCAGAAAATCACAAAAAGTCCCCCTCTTGCCTTTTCCCTGCCCCCCTCCATCACGATATCATTAGTAAATACATTTTTTATGATATAAATTGAGATTAAAGAGAACGGGTCGTCCAGATTCGTGTCCCAGACAATCAATGACTTGTCATCAAAATTGCTTCTAATACATCCTACATACCTAGTAATTTATATTTGTAGCCCAACTTATAATTGGTCATTATTACCGATATGTTGAGAACATCAATTTGATATTTCCGCCATAGAAGGGAATTCCTGTCACATGACATATGGCGTCATTTGTTACGTCATTCGGAATTCGAAACTGTGAACGCGGTAAAAGTAAGTTACGTATTTGATGTTCCCGACCTAAATAATTCTACAAATGTTTCTACGATTTCCTATGTTTACAAATCTTCGGTCATATATCGCTACGTTCCAATAGGTTTGGAGTATCGATAATTGAAAATAATATACGAAATCAAGTGGAGAAGTTGAAGGACAACTGGGGTGCACCCGAAGTTGAAACCAAAAAAAAAACATTTTCCAAAAAATCAAGACTGGGTTTCATCTTCGATCTTGATGTTTAGTTCCATTGATTGTATTCAAAATCAGCATGTTTGGTTAGTCATAATATTGCATAAAAAGACGTACAATCTCATTTGAATATATCGATCCAGGAATAAAATATAGAATTATAGTTAAATCTGTCCAATCTTTTATCTACATTTCCTGTTTCTCTTGTCTTTCCAGTGCAAATGCAAAACAAAATGCGCCACTAGAAAATGCGAGTGCAAGGCTGCGGGTTCGTTTTGCAATGATGGGTGCAGCTGTACGGAAAGTCGCTGCAATAACAAGGTAGGCCTAGTTTACAATGTGTTATCTATTGATTTGTTATTAGGCCATTATAAAACCATATAGCGCCAACATGAATTGACTGACTTTTTTAATGATCTGATAATGTTTTTTGTCTATTCAATATATCTACTAAGATAGTCCCATATCACTAATTAAAATCTCGATGCAAATTGTAGCCTGGCACATCTAGACCACCTGCAGGTCCAAAGAGGAAGAAGGATGGGAAAATCCAAATGAATGAATCTGATATCATTCGAGTTTAGGCTATTCAAGAAACAAGGAAAAATAAATCTAAAGTAAGTCAGATATTATATGTATTCGTTAGTAATAGTAACTTATTGCCTATTAGCTCTGAGCAAATTGCTGTGAATTCTCCCCCCCCCCATGAATGCTACAGAGAACATCGACTCTATATTATGGTTCATGATTCCAACAAATACATTGTGTTTGTGATTAAATGTGATATCAGTCCCTTGACGTCAAAGTATGTGCTTCAGCGACTTCATATCACGTACTTTGTGGCGAATAGTCTTGATCAAGCTCTGTTTTGGTAATAATGCTGTCTCACTTTCCCAAACTGTTTGTTTGAAATTTGAAATAATTTTGTGTTGAAGTTGAAACTGATCATATATTTTTTCATTCTTTCTAGGAAATGATAGAAGCAATGCCTCGGGAGGATTTGGTAAATATGCTGTTGATGGTTGTCGAGAGGTACCCGAGCAGTCTCCGAAGCCTTTCGTCCAGTGCCATCCGTACCTCCTGTGCCTTACCTCATGCAGTTCTTTAAAACCCTTCTAAATATTTTGACCTGCTTCAAAAAATATATTTCTTTGCGTTTGCTACTGATTTTATTCGTTATTTTTAGTAAAATGTTTATTTCCTATGTACTAGTAAGAAATCATTTATATGAAAAATATTAAGTAAAAAAATGAATACTTAGAAATTTGCAAGGTCAGAAATTGTTTATTAACACCGTTGCTATGCGGTTCGTGACAAAGTTAGTGACGTCATCCCCATATTCGTAATTTTAATCGTCTAATAAACGAATACCACATGTCGATGTGATGTTTTAATCGATAAAATTGAATTTCTTACATGATTCTCTATCTTGTCACTAGATAACAAGTTATGATATTGATAAACTCGCCAGAAATTAACATAATATTATTTGAAGCGTTTTTAGAAAATGTTGACACCGCCATCTTGAAATCGTGTAGTAATGTTTGAACACAGTGATTATCGATCTTGACATTTTACAATTTGTTGCTCGGCGGAGATTTTCACCTAAAGACACATCAAATACAACATTGATTACCAATTTCGATGGTAAAATCATTTGTAAACGTCATGATTAATGGAATGTCAAAGTTTTGGCGTTGTTGATTTCGTAATGAAGAAAGTACTAATTTCTGAAGCTTTCTAAGATCTTGCCCCGGGAATTTTAGAACTATTTTAACAACGTCAGAGAGGTAGTGAAGGTACGCAACGAACGAAATGAATTTTGAGAATGGTACCCGAGCATGATTTTCGATTTGCTCTTCACCAGAGAGCCAGCCCCCAATCCACCTGATGAGGAACCATTGGTTTACTTGTGCAAATGCACCAACTGTAGAAATATGCCGACTGATGTCGAAAATCTTTGCTGTGGAAGAGAACGAGAGGACTGTTTGTCAACCAAAGCTGTGAGTTAATAATTTAATACACTGTTTAAATATACCACAACCTGCAGATATATAGGTAGACGATACCATTTTCAGTTTACATTTTCCACTTTTTTGCCAGATTTATTTCATTTTTTAGAACGTTTTCTTGACTTAAAAATTTAAGCATTTATGATTTCTCATTTTTTCGTGACTCACAATTCCCCCCCCCAAATGTCAATTTCTTGATCCTCCACTGAAATAGCTACCAGTTTCACCACCAGGTGGCCTATTGGTTCAGATAATATGTTGGAAATAGAGGAAAGTACTTAAATATTCATCAGTTTTATTGGTTCAATTTTCATATCACCCCTTTGTATCTGATAGTAATGCAAATTGAAATGTCGAGTAAAATAAAACATTATCTGTCCAATACAAAAAAAGATATTTCACTTTTTGTGGTTCTATAGCATTGGGATTCTCCCAGAACTAGAAGTCAAAAAATTAAAAGTACATAAACAATTCAAAATCATACTTCTAGATGACTTTTAAATGTAGATTTCAAATATGACATCACTTTGACTGAATTTTGAATATCTAATGACGTAAATCACATTTTTTATTTTAACTAGCATCTAGTCTATTTAATTGGCTAATGTAAACTTTCTTGTTAAAAATGAATATTCCACATTTGTTGAAGTTACTTGTAGAAATTTCGTATTCTCTTTCCATCCCAATTGTCCAATAATAAGGTGTGATTACCAGTTTAACCACTTGATTTTGTATCATTTCATACATGTCTATATTAATCCTTATTTAGCACTTTTTATTATAAGTTTGTGACAATTTTCCAGGGAAGGGCTATAGTATAAATAGTTAAAACATATACTCTCAGATTATTAATTTTTTTTATACCACTCTAAGTCCAATTACAGTTGTATAACATGGGTCTATAACAACGATATACAGTGGAGAGTGGTATATCGTCATCGTATACAACTCCTACGTATACTCTCCAGCGTTCTGGGAACTAATGAATAAAAAAATCATGACATTTTTCACGGTTTCCTAGAATCAAGTGACGTCATAAATGGTTCCGGCATGATTTGCTAGAATCAAGCCACGTCATAAATGGTTCGAGATCAACATCAGCATTATTGAGTTGGCTATGGGATATTTTTATGGTTTTTAATTGTTATGATTGTGTTCGAATCAACTTAGAGTGGCATAATAAGATTATATAATGGTTCATTCTGTATATCGTGCATTTTATACTCTCGTGAGTATATAATATATTCACTCGTTCGCTACACTCACTTGTGAATATATCATAGAATATATCATATACTCACTCGAGTATAAACACGATATACAGAATGAACCATTATATAACCTCATATTATCTTACTTTACATGGATATGTTATCAAACAATTTTAAGATCTACATCAAGTTTTCCATTCATTTCTTTGTTACAGGAAATGGATTTGCTGGTTTTGGACCAGAGTGTATTAGCGGTAGCATTACTTCTGAGAGGATAATACATTGGGACTGTTGGGGCAGCGGGCGATGGCAATGAGGCAGGGGCCTTTTGGAACCGCTTCTATAGACACATGGCCTACCACCAATTCGTCCTCTGGAGACATGGGCGCCTTACCAGAGGAGAGAGAAAGGTGATCCCTTCATGTGTAGTTCTTAAAATAAGAGCACACTTTCCAGCAGCCAATGGCAGATACGTGGGCTTTCTTCCAAGTGAAGCAGGACTTTAAGAAGCATATTTGTGGCTTTGTCTCGCAAAATTATTGTGGACCATATTTTAGCTATATAAATAATTTCAGGTGTTCTGCATTGTAAAAAGTCATGTCCATGAAAAGTGTAGTAAATGATATAATTTTGTTACAAAAATCTGCAAAAAATATATATCTTTTTTTATTTTCAACCATTTTAAATTGATTACATTTATTTGTCCATTTGTCTCTCAGTCAGTCAAAAATGTTTTAAAACCAGGGTCGATAAGATTCCTGTTTTAAATTATTTTGGTTCCTCTTCATGTAATACAGAAGTCACTTTTTGTCAATTCAGTGGCTTGTATAACTGATTTCAGGTGTCCTGCATTGTAAAAACACATGTCACTGTAAAGAGTAGTTTCATGAAATAATTTTCTAAAAGAATTGGTAAAAATTTATATCTGCCTTTTTATTGTCTGCCATTTTAGCCATCGTTAACTTTTCTTGAGCCCAGTACCCATGGTTCTATTTATTTTCTAATTAAATCTATATGTTGGTATTATGTTACAGTTAATACTCTGTTGCATAAAGCTAACATCTACATAGTTTGTGAAAATGTGAGTTACAGTTATAAGCAATTATTGACACATTTGTTTGATGTTTTACTTAGTTTTTAGATGTTCAGGAGATCTAAAGATTTAGTCATGTGAATTTTTATGAATGACTTTCAATTAAGACATGTGTATGACCGGCAGATCAATTCACAGTAAGCAATGTAAAAAAGTTACATGTATTTGTAAAGTCATAAACAAATAAATAAATTTCCATTTACTATATTTATTTCTTGTGTATTCAAATCTCAATATACATTTGGTACATGTGGTACAAACTTATGAGCAAATATATAATTTCATCTGTTTTTATATTTAAACTGGTTACTCACATGAATGCTATCTGTACAAAAACAAAAAAATCTATTTATATGTGCACTACATAAGACTAGATAATGGCTGACAATGTATATCCTGATTTTCAAACAAAATCATTGATTCTGATTTGTAGTCTCAAACTTTGAGGAACTTAGATAGAACAGTTTGTGACCTAGGACCTTTCACGTTGAACATTTTACTTATTCAGAGCTCAGTAGGTCTTTTTTTGATTAAGGTGACCAAAATGTATCCAAATAATCAATTTAAAAAATAAACTTTTTGACCTTTCGAAGGTCACTGAAGGTCAAATCTCAACACTAAGGTCAAATTTGAAGTCCTGGCAACTTGTAGACGATTTCCCCCAAAAATATAACTTATTTTTACTGGTTTTTGAATTCAAATTTCTCAAAAACACTAAAAATTTGATGCTGACATATATTGAGCAATATGTAGGGAATGTTTAAATGTAATAATGATGTAATCCATTGCAACTAATGAACAAGTATAGGGACAAACTTTGAGAAACTTGTCAATCACAAAACATGCCATTGACGATATACATGCAAAAGTTCCCTGAAAATGTCCTACTTTTTGTCAATTTTTTAGAGTAAACACCAAAAACTGTAATTTCAAGAGCTTTGAAAACTTCACATAGGCTCACTGTGTCAGCCAAAAATAAAGTTTGACAATGTTGCTTCTTGGGTTATTTTCAAAAATTATTTTCATAATTAATGCATTTTCTGAATAAAGATTTTCATAGAAAAAATAGACATATAGATTCCAAGATAAGCAATTAATGAAATTGACACAGGAACAAATGGCAAGAACTACAGACAATGACAAAAGTTGCATGAAAATCATTTTGAACAAGTGGCCCATAAATTATAATTACTGCTAATAAATAAGGTATTGTTTCTATTGTTAAAGATTAAAAGGTGGATTGGATAGAGTGGATTGTATTCATGTAAAAGGTGGATTTCATCAAGAACATCGAATTTCATTGGGATTTTTTTCTATTTATCCTCATCTAAGAAGATTATTGCTCTCCTCATGTCCACACATGTAATTTTATGTTGCCTGCAGGGTGGCCTAGAAGGGTGACCCTGTACCTGCCCTCTGACAAACAATGTTATACATTAATTCCAGTTGTAATGTTGATGAATTTCAAAAATCACGAGGCTGACTATTTTTGGAGATCCATATCGTCTGTTTACAATAAAAACAGAATAAAGTATAGCACAGTCTTAGCAAAGTGAAATTATGATGAATTTACTTTAACAGTTATATGCACCATCTGTTAATCATGATATTTAATTCGATCTTTATCTAAAATAATTCCACATTTTGTATAATCCCAATCAAATCCACATTTTACATGAATCCTATCAACTTGATCCAATCCATCCATTACAGTTCAATTGTTATATTCTACTTACGTTTCAACAATACAAGCAAAAATGATCCAAATTCTTCATATTTTGGAAATATTTTATTAACACAAAATAATACATTTCACACTTGATCAGATTTTCCACAGTTACGTCCATCTCTTTTAAACGTCTTAATTGTCATGTTTTGGAGAATAGCTGGTGGATTAGTGAAATCTTGATCGTTCCTCTCTAATCCTGCCAAGCTCTGCAGTTTGTGGTGGTACTGCATTATCACCCTTAGCATTATCACCCTTAGCAATATTTTTAGGATGATTCATTGGAGTTGGTACAGGCTGTTCTAATGTCCATTCAAAGTCAAGTCTTCTCTGGATGATATCACGGTTCAGGTCAACAATATATGGGTATCTTTTCTCCACCTTCCTTGGCCTTGCTGTCCATGTGTCTGAGCTAGCTGAGTATGCCCTGTAGTACCTGAAAGAAGAAATAATATCACATTTTGAAATACATAGGCCTAGTTTTTTTAACTTCCTTTAGAATTTTTAAGGAAACACTCTGATTGCGACAGGAAAATATTGAAAATAAGAACTTGTAATAATGGCAATGCACTATGGGAAATGCCCTTTTCATGTTAAGATATGTTTTAACCATTTGGGGGGGGGGGCACATCTGCCCCTTCCCCATGGTTCAATACAGTTACAAGCAGATGGTCATAAGTAAGACCTTTCCAATGATACCTAATACACAATTGCAAGATTGTTAATTTTCTAGATCATTATGGGAGGCAGAAGTACCCCAAAAATAGCATAACGCTTTCAGTGTAAGTATAAGTGAACATATATTACTTGGCCTTCTTTATTCCAAAGTGACTCTCTATTACGATGATTGTTGTGGTCTATTACTGCTAGCTGACATCGTGCCTTGTAGCCCTCATAGCTGTAAGCATGTCGTTTTGATTCATAGGCCAATATGTCGCTATTGACATTCTCCAGTGAACCAGTGTGTCTGTAAGAATATGAATAGATACAGAGTAATACAATAATGAATAAATGAAAGGCCTCAAAATAGAATAAATCACATGTCAAAAACTGTAGATGGGGTACCCTCATACAGGGTTTATTTTCCTTTTTCAAAATGAAAAATAAATCAATTTCCCTAACATTTCTTCTGCAATACATGGACTGGTCACAATTGATAATTTTCAATATTATTGTACAAAAGACAGGAGATGTGTTTGTAGGGCCAGACTACTATTGATAATATACAGATTTCTGTTAAAATTTTTTGATTTATCACATTTTCAATTGAATTTATGTTAAACTCCTTTGTTTGACATATAACTATAGGGTGTCCGGAAAATAAAGATACAAATGCTCTAATTTCAATAGATTAACCTGTTGTGAGATGAAATTGCTACAGATTGTAGAATGAAAGAATAACAATTTATATATCCTGAAGTTGTCATGACAAATTGATTCAAAATGAAAAAGTTATGGTTGTTATGGTAACAGTAGTCCTGGGTATGTGGAGCAGCGTCACAATTATGCTTTATAATTCTTTTCTCCTGCTCATATTATCTTGACACTCCATCATCTGTTGCTATTATACGCCATGATCAAATTATGTACCACAACAGCAAAGCAAGTAGTACTGTTACATTATTTAAGAAATATAGACCGAAGAGGAGGGGTTATATTATCAAATACACCCCGCAGGGCTAGGCACAAACGTTTTCTGTACCCCGAACGACCAAAGGGAGTGAGGTGTTCGAAAGCTTTTGTTCCTAGCCCTAAGGGGTGTATTCAACGATATAACACCTGTTCTGAGGTCTATATTACGATTCGAACATGAAAACTCAGCAAAATGTTTAGAATATTCATTATGGTCAGCCATTACTACGATCCGCCGTTATTACACATTACATGTATTACCAGGGGCTTTGTTCATGAATATACCCCAGGTGAAATGTTGACTTTGTTGACAATTTATAGAAGACGTGAATACAGTCATGTTCGAATTGGTCATTTGACATTACTACTGTTATCCTGTATTATGTATTTCCCAAGATTGTTTAAACATTTGCGGTGCATCTTGACCAGAGATTCAAAGACCTGACAAAAGCGCTACTGTCCATCTTGCAGATTACTGATAAAATTGGATTGCTCCAAGCAGTCTCATTTTCATGTTGACCTTCTAATAAATATTGCTTTAAGATATTCATTAATGTAGAAGTCCAACGTGACATTATCAGGGTAATATGGGCCACTGTACAAAAAAGTTTAATGTCAAGACATTCAATTGAAAGATTTGTTTTCTTTGCTTTCTGAATTGGTGCATTGTTGAGTATGCACTATTGACTTTCCTATTAATCCAGGGACTTTTTCTAAGCACTTTGATTTGTATCAGTGATTTGTATCAGTGATATCATTATACTAAAGACAATATCATTGCAGCATGGATGCAATATTGAACTAAACAAAATATTGATAGGAAATACAATAATAAACACCATTTCAAATGGTTAAATTCTAGCGATTTATGACAATTTAGCGATATCATGGAACTGCTCCGCATACCCCTGACCACTGTAACCATGACAACCTTGACATTCACACGTTTAGACTATATATTACAAAAGTTGGTAGATGTATTGTAATATAGTTCCTCTACAATCTGTAGAACATTAATAAGAAAAACCACAAATCTCTTAAAATTACTTTCCAGACACCCTGCAGGTAGTAAATGATCATAAAAATTTGAAAACCTTACCTGAAATTAACAATATTCCTCAGAGTCTTCAGAAAACTTTGAGACAAGCATGTGTTTCGCAGTTCTGTGTGTGCTACACTGTTGGGCAGAAGCCATTCTTTTCGCCCTCTATCTGCCTCATCTAGATCACCATGGTCACAACGTCCTTCACCCCAGTAGTGTATGTTGCACACATGAAAAACTACACCTCGCCACTTTTCCTAAAATATGGATGACGTGGACAATGAAATAAAAATACAGATTCACATGCATATCAATTTTAAGCATAACAGGTGGGAAACAAATTGTGGTTTTAAGGCCCTTGTGGACTGCTGTGACCATTGGTCTCTGACTAGAACAGTACGTGCTTTTTTGTTATGGTATGGTTACTTTGACAATAGTAATATATTTATGGGTCTCATTGGTTATTAGGGAGTTTTCAATATTACATTTATGATTTCCATTATTTTGCCTGTTGTTTTTTTATTCAGCCTGTTGTGAGAAATTCTCGTGAAACCCCTAAGATTGACATTTAATACTCAACTATCAAAGTTCTTGAAGACTCATTATTCGTTTTTTGCCTAATACAATGTATGGAATAAACTATGATGTAATTTGTGACTTAATTCAAATTTATGAAAAATGAAAAGTACTTTCCAAAGTCTCTATTTTCTGCAGCAACATCTTCCTCAGGTTCATCCTCATCATCATAAGCATTACGTGGTATTACTGTAGACAGTCTTTCTGATGCCTCACGTGAGCATCGTCAAAGAAAATTTATGATACTCCCTATCCAGGGCTTTAATTGCACAATCCTTTTTGTCGCTTATCTGAAATGTCCATAGTTATAATTTAAATGTTCATTACAACTGAACCAAGTTGTAGACAAAATAAGTACCACAAGAAACTGATTAAACAAAATAGCACACTCGAGGCTTAAAACATTATACAGGGTTACACAAAATAGTCGCATTATCATTTTCCAAGTTTAACTAAAAATTATTCAGGTGTAAACTAACACACCCCATAGTATTTCTGAAAATTGCATATAAATCATCAAGTTACATTAGAAATGACCATTCAAGACTGGAGGGAGAATCACATATACTTACAAGAACTAATTTTTTAGTTTTTTTTAGTTTAGCATGCAGAGTTTTTCATAAAAAATTGATGTTCTCCTGCATGCATCATAGGTATTCATGACAAAAAATTGTAAATATGTTAACACAGTGAAAAAAGTTTAGCACAGACAGAAGTGAAGCTAGTAAATGTAAAAATTCAAAATGACGGCTGAGCAACTAAGAACTTTTTCTCAATGGTCAAATAATTGATCATAAGTTAAAAAATGTAACACTTACTCATATCACAAGTTATGGCAATATGAGCATCAGATACAAATTCTTTCACGGGGAGCTGTTCATTCATAATATCATGCATCACCCTTCTCCATCCTATTCTCTCCATATTAGTAGATTGCAGTTGTGCTTCTCTTTTATCCACTATCTGCATATTTATAACAGCATTGTCACCTTCCTCTAACAGAATATAGGTACAGTATTTGGCAGAGTGGCCTGGAGAATCATTTCTTCCATCCCCTAAACAAATCGAAACACTGTTTTAAGATATGAACCTAAAGCATAAACTAGAAAAACAGCACCCTAAATCTAACCAACCAAACAATATGATGTCAAAGCATTAATCATTTTTAATAATACTAGTAGTATAAAATTATCAATATAATTATTGCCCTTTTGTTAAAAATCGACACCTATGGCTATGATATAATATGACAAATATGACGGGATCAAAAAATCTCCATTTTAATACAGCAACCATCTTGAAAAGTCCTTATTGACCATAGTTATATGTACACACAAGCAAACAATAATTTTTGATATGAGAAGCTTATGCCACACAGAGCTTGAGTCCATCAAGCATACAATACTCATTTCAAGCCACCAGAGTAAGTGGAGCAAAATTCAAGTCAATGGAGAAAAGCATACACATTTCAAGTCAATAGAGCAATTAATTAATCTGTTATAAATGCTACCTGCTATAACAAGATGCTCCTTGGGGCACTCCCTAATGGCTTCTTCCATTACATTATTGAACAGGTTGTTTATAGCAGGAACTGAGAAATGCCGTTGAATCCTTTGATGAGTCGACTGATTCACCGTTCCCATAAGCATGTGCCGGCCCATTAATCTAATTTTGGAGAAGTTGTTGCCACTTGTTAAAATACTTGTTGACATGACAAAGTTCCCTAGATTCATCCTGTGAAATGGCTGAGAACACCATCTATGTACAGTGTGGTTATTGTCACATAGCTGAAATGCAATCAAAGGGGACCAAATTCAATAAGAGGTTTCAACAAGGAAAACAATATCAACTCAATAATACAGCTTTTCGCAAAACACAGACTTCTAGTATAAAACTGAGACTAACAACCATGCTGAAAACCTGAGCAAAATATAGAAATACCAAAAAACATAACTGACATTTCAAATAAATATATCAAGTGGTTTGCATGAACTGAAAAGGCTTTCCAGGCAAGATTCGTCAAAGTAATCCAAAATGGCTAGGTTAAAATTGTTTTGGAAGATAAGATGGCTAATACAAAATAAATACTTTAAATACTAGAAAGCAGCAACTCCATGGAGTTCCATATCCCAAGGAACACACATATTTGAATCTGTATTTGCAACAGTGTAATATTTACCATCTACTCTTCCCTTGAAATATAATCAGTATATATTAAAATATATACATTAGAGATATACTAGAATTGCCACTAATTTAAGCATTTTGGTGACCAAGAGTTCCAAAGCCACAAATAATAAAGACAACATGTTTAATATCTAATAAAGTATCATGTCAACGACTCAACAAACTTTCATGACATCTCTAAGTAATAGCGAATTCCTGCTAGGCAGCCATTTTGAATTTTCTGAGGCATAAATCAGAAAAACAATACTATAATTGTGATCTACCTCATATTTCCTTCAATTTGAGTATAATATAGCCATATTTTGAAGTTATCAGAAAATTATTGCGAAATCAAACATAAGTCAGCCATTTTGACTTTAACGAGGCTCAAATCAGGAAAATTTATAATCGAAAGTACCTTTCATTTGAGTAAATTAAAGCTATACTTCAGAATAATATCAAAATTGACACAAATTCCTCTTACCAGCCATTTTGAATTTCTGAGGCACAAATCAGAAAACAATACCAGATTTGATTCAATTTGAGTATAATATAGCCATACTTTGAAATGATCAGAAAATTATTATTGCCAAATTCTTACATAAGGTGGCCATTTGAATTTTACTTGTCCCAAATTAGAAGAACGATACAACATTTGCAATCTACTTTAAATTGGCTTCCGTTTGATTATAATAAAGCTGTACTTTAGAAAGATCTCAAAATTAATGTAAATTCCCCCGGGGGGTCAGGGTGAAAAACCTAAAATATATGTTACATAGATTGATGTTTTGATCAAAATTTCTAACAAATGATATTCATTTCTTTGGTTTAAAATGAACAACTAAAGATTATTGCAATTATTCCCGCCATTTCTAAAGCGGCAGCCATCTTTTAGTAAATATATTCACCAATATACATATTTCCACCAATTTTAAAGGAAATACATCCACTTGTATTTACGTCATCTTCCCAATGGGTGGAGGACCTCACTATATCCCTACCGAACTTTGTGTATTGGGAAATAAAACTATGGGGTTAACCACAGATACTTAAAGCCAACATTACTCTAGTAACCTATACAGAGTGCAAGCAAAAATAAAAGGCTAAACATAGTTCAATTATTTAGAGCTAGCTCCAGACTTCACTTTATACAGGAATATGCACAGAGTTAAATCAAAAGTGCAAGCAACTCAAAGGTAAATACAACTTAACAAAATGCTACAAAAAGTGCAATACAATACAAAAAGGCACAGACTTGATGAAAATAGAGCATCTGGAGTTCACGTGGGCTGAATACACTCTTCCTTACGATCAATCTCATTCAAAAGTTGATTAACTTGTGGTATAAGTAACTTTTCATATACTCAAAACTACTTACCCACTTCAAATACAGTGCTGACCCCCTATATTCACCCCGGAATAGCCTGACTACGGTTAAGTCAGATACCGTTGTCACAAATGGCGGACATAGATCTTTATGAACTGTATGTTTAATAGAGCACCTAGACTAAATTCCTTTGGAACAAGAATCGATCAAAGTGTCTTAATACTCATTGTACAGTTAATTATGTTCTACCATCGAAATAAAGTCTTCAATTTAACCGATCAAAATGAGATACGGGACAACGGACACCGTAATTACCATATGCCATTGTCTTTCTAAATTACTCAAAATCAGATTACGTTGTCATTGACGATATCGAAGACGCTATATTGTGGCGATTCCCGACCCAATTTGATAGGAAATGGGATTTCATATGATACATTATCACAAGAGCTAATGCATGCACAGAATTAGCGAAGATAAAATCCCATGAAATGAGGACCGAGTGATTAAACAGTTGAAGCGACGGTTTTGTCCGCCATTTGTGACAACGGTATCCGTGGTCAGGCTATTCCGGTGTGATATTGTTCAACGTAAACTTTGGATGATTTAAGGCACAGCTTACAAGGACCAATTTTTAGTCTAGCAAGTGCTAAAAATTCATCACTATATGTCACACAACAATCTTCTGCAGCTCCACAGCCAGCATCTTCAATTCTTCGAAATCCACCACTGAAATGTTGTTCATCTATGTCTTCTTCTGGATCATCCTGGAAAGTATCTCCTAAAAGTTCATCATCCAGGGTCTCTCGATCATCAGCCACACTGTTTGCACTTGCATCTGGACTAAAACAGATAAGAAAACAATTTCCCCCATTACAATGCATAGATAAAACAGATAGGGAGATTGCTAAATATAAATGTTTATATTTTTGTCATATCTTTGAGATATAGAGGTTCTTATATCAGTACCTGTGCAAGATCGTCCATTCTTGATGAGCTTTGATAATTCTTCTTTATTGAGTTGAAGACGAGATAAAGAAACATTATCAAAGCAAGTCAAGAATGGACGATATTGCACAGCTACGAGTACAAGAAAGTTTTTCTCATATGACTCTGTATTATAGACGAGTAGGGATTTGCAAAAAATAAAATAAAAAAGGATCGACTGACCCTGTTGGGTTTCTTGGTATTTTTGGAAAGCTGTGCATCACCACAACATCTTCTACTTAATAAGAAGTTCTGAAAATGGTCCCGTTGTCATGGAAACGGACGCTGAATAAAATACCTGCTATTAACAGTATTCGAATAACCAATAACATCTTTTGTTATATAACTATTCCAGTTCTTATCTGTTTTAAATAATCGTGGTACCAAATGAAAGCATGTTGAGTGCTCTTTCAAATAAAGTATAATTTATGCAAATCAGCTCATTTGCATATCTTCTGTGACGTCATAATTGTGATTTTTCCTCATATTTTGAGCAAGTTATTAAAATACATGTTATAAATACCCCTTTGAATTAAATAAGTGTAGTAAAGTTGTATATATTCATAAAATACAAATGTAGGAGAAACAGGCTTTATTTTGATATATATAACATATCTCAATCAGTTTAGGCGATATAGCCTACGTCCTTTTAATTAGTACATAACTGGAAAAATAACAGCAAAAGTAGACCTATTTTATGGTACAACTTGTATTTTACAAAATATGAACTAGCCTTACGTAAATCATGGGGGGTTGAGACGGTAAACACTGATATTAGCAGGTAAACCTCAGACCCTACTGGGTATCTTTAGAAAGCTAAGCCTCTACTATATCTTCCACATAATGAGAAGTTCTGAAAATGGCGCCGTTGCCATGGAAACGGACGCCGATTAAAATACCTGCAATTAATAGTATAAATATCATGTTTTATTTTATAACTTCTCCATTTCTTATCCATTTTAAATAATCTTGGTACCAAATGAAACCATGTCGAATGCCCTTTCAGAAAAATTATAAATTATGCAAATTAGCTCATTTGCATATATTTTGTGATGTCATAATTGCAATTTTTCCTGATATTTTTTAGCAAGTTATTAAAATACATGGGATAAATAACCCCTTTAAATTATATAATTGTAGTAAAATTGAATATCTTCATTGAACACAAATGTAGCCTTGACAGGCTTTATTGAGATATATAGATCATATTTCAATCAGTCTTGGAGATATAGCCTACATCTTTTTAATTAGTACACAACTGGAAAAATACAGCAAAAATAGACCTTCTTATGGTATTTTACAAAATATAAACCAGTCTCATATAAATTATGGGTGCTGAGATGGAAAACGCTGATATGAACAGATAAACCCCAGACCTACTGGGTCTCTTGGTATCTTTAGAAAGCTAAGCATCTTTGCTCAATCTTCCGCATAATGAGACATTCTGTAATTGGTCCCGTTGCTATGAAAACTGACTAATAAAAACATATAAAAATAATACACTAGGTATTGGCAATATCGTGATCATGAACGAAAATGTTTGTCTCATAACTTTCCTATTTATTATCCATTTTGAGTAATATTGGAATCAAATGAAAGCTCGTTATTTCAGTTACAGTGCAATCTATGCAAATTAGCTCATTTACATATCCTTTGTGACATCATAACAGTAATTTTTCTCACATTTCGAGCAAAGTATCAAAAAATGTTATAGAAAATTAAACATTTGCAGTAAAAGTGTAATATATTCATGTATAAGATAACTGTAGGCCAAACAAGCCTTATAGTCTGGCAGAAATATAGGGTATTTTGACATTCAATCGTTTTCTTCAGATTACAACTTATCAACATGAATATAGGATTAGGACCTCAAAACCACCGGATGTCGGAGCGGCACCCTTGGGCAACTCTCTATAGAGCATTTCTTATACCCCCCTGATAAAATATACAGGGGGTACTATAAGAAACCCCCATATCTCAGATACTAATAAATATATCAACTTGAAATTTTCAGGAATTAGTTTTAGTATGATGCTTGACATGTTTGAAAAAAATCAAGAAAAAATCTTAATCCATTGCTATAGCAACAGTAACAGAACACTATTTGATACCGTAGAGATGCATTATTTTGCAACGTGCAACATTTCTTCATATTCTTGATTCGTAAACTAGCATATAGTATTACACTAGTATATAGGACACTGCATATTTTATATGTAGTATATATACAGAATATCACATCATTTTGAGTGATATCATTTTTATCGCCGAGTTGATATCAAATATCAACACGAGTGAGCGAAGCGAATGAGTGTTGATATTTGATATCTTCAAGGCGATAAAATGATATCACGAGAAATTATGTGATATTGGGTTTATCCCATGATTCTGAATAAGAATAAATTATCTGACCTAATTTCCAACAATATGGTGGCGCGAAATGCAAATGTGATATCACACGGATATGCGTGAGATAAACGATATCACACGCATATGAGTTTGATAAACGATTTTCTGGAAAATATCACACGGATTTCAATAATATCAGAAATATCAATAGCTGTTATTGTACAGATAACACATTAATCGTGGGATAAACATGTATATTAAATGAAATCTAATGAATTCATACAGTAATGAGGATGGCATATAGTCTAGACTTTGGAATGATGTCTTAACATTATAACCATTAGTTTTCCTCATCTGAGCAATAAGACTTTGGTGGTTATCATGTACAATAGTACAATAGTATATGCCATCAGTTTTATATTTAGTATATGTATCCCCATGACATCTAATGTATCATCTTAGCAATCAGACTATGATGGCTACCAAATACAAGTAAAATTTTATATAGAGGTTTTATATTTAGTACATATATCATCATGAAATCTAATTTAATCATACAATAGATTAAATATTTTAAGCATTCGTTTGCCTCATCTGGGTAATTAGACTATGGTGGTTATCATGTGTAAGTACAATTTTATATTCAGTACATGTATCAGCATGAACTCTAATGTAATCATACAATGGAGAGGTTGACATAATCTAGATTTTGTTTTGGCATAGTGTCTAAATTTTATTAGCATTGGCTTTCTTCATCTGAGCAATCAGACTTCTTTGGTGGTCATCTCGCAGAAGTACAATTCTATATGTAAGTTTAATATTTAGAACATCCATCATAATGAAATCTAATGTAATCATACAATAGAGGGGTTGGCATAGTCTAGATTTTGGCATAATGTCTACATTTTATAAGCATTGGCTTTCCTCATCTGAGCAATCAGACTTCTGGGGGGGGGGGGCTGTATTAACTTCTGGGGGCCATTGTATAGCTTTTAAAGGCTTGTGAATATTTGATTTAACATTGAACTGAATTGGATATTTTCTTTAACAGTGAAATTTAATGGCCATGAAACATTTCAGATTGACAGCACAGTGTCAATATTTTGACATAGCTTCTGTATAGTTTCTTGGGGCCATTGGGGGCCACCGTACAGCCTCTGGGGGCTACCATATAGCTTCTGGGGGCTACTGGAGGCCATTCTATAGCTTCTGGGGGCCACCGTATAGCTTCTGGGGGCCAACATATAGCTTCTTTGGCCAACATATAGCATCTTGGGGCCACTAGGGGCCCCTGTATAGCTTCTGGGGGCCACTGTAAAGCTTCTTGGGGCCACTGGGGCCCACCATATAGCTTCTGGGGCTACTAGGGGCCCTCTGTATAGCTTCTAGGGGCCACCATATAGCTTTCCGGGGCCACTGTATAGCTTTAAGGGGCACTAGGGGCCACTGTATAGATTCTGGGGGCCATTGGGGACCACTGTAGTTTCTCATGGCTATCATATAGCTTTTCGGGCCACTGGGGGCCATCATATAGCTTCTAGGGGCCTTCAAGGGGGCACTAGGGGGCCACTGTATAGATTCTGGGGGCTATTGGGAGCCAATGTGCAGTTTCTGGGGGCTATCATATAGCTTCTGGGGGCTATCATAAAACTTCTGGGGGCTACTGGAGGCCATCCTATAGCTTCTGGGGGCCACCCTATAGCTTCTGGGGGCTACTGGAGGCCATCCTATAGCTTCTGGGGGCCACCCTATAGCTTCTGGGGGCCATCATATAGCTTCTTGGGCCCACCATATAGCTTCTTGGGGCCACTAGGGGCCCCTTTATAACTTCTGGGGCCACTGTAAAGCTTCTTGGAGCCACTGGGGGCCACCATATAGCTTCTGGGGGCTACTAGGGGCCCTGTGTATAGCTTCTGGGGGCCACCATATAGCTTTCCGGGGCCACTGTATAGCTTTAGGGGGGCACTAGGGGCCACTGTATTGATTCTGGGGCCATATTGGGGGCCATATTGGGGACCACCGTATAGTTTCCGGGGGCTATCATATAGCTTCTGGGGCCACTGGGGGCCATCGTATAGCTTCTCGGGGCCCTGTATAGTTTCTGGAGGCCCTGTAAAGCTTCTTGAGGCCCCTATATAGCTTCTGGGGGCCCTTGTATAGCTTCTGAGGGTCACCATATAGCTTCTAGGGACCATTTGGAGCCCCTGTATAGCTTCTGGGGGCCAACATATAGCTTCTGGGGGCTACCATAGGCCCCTGTATAGCTTTTGGGGACCACCTTATAGCTTCTTGGGGCCATTGGGGGAATTTGTATAGCTTCTGTGGCTACTGGGGGCTTCTGGAGGCCACAGGGGGCCCCTGTATAGGTTATTGGGGCCACTGGGGACCTAGTAAATTAATGTATTTTGCCAGTTTCACCAAAATCATCAAATTTGGTGGCTGGCGAGATGGGGTAAAATTAAGTTATAATTTTTTGAACAAATTCATGTGACTATTTATCTCTAAAGAGCACTTTCTCTTACCTAGGGAGCATAACCTTTTCAAGAAGTGTTATTTTGGACCACCTTTTTAAAGAAAGTGAAATGTAAAAACCTGATTATCAAGTGATGTTACCATAGCAACTGAAATGTTATATATATTATGCCATATTTTCACCATTTTATCATAAAACTGAGTGAAAAATAGTTTCAAATTAATTGATCTTCATCTTTCAATTGTAATGACGTCATAACAATATTGAAGAAAATACACATATACACGTTGCAACAAAGCTACATTGTTATGACGTCACAACTTTGTTTTGTAGAATTAGCATGGATACTCATAGCAACGGTGTGTCCGTTGCCATGATGTTAATGTTTATAGACCAGTGATGTCACAAGTAAATCTCATCTTGCACGTGTGACTTTTTAGGATGAAAGATGGCAATATCTTGCATGGGGTAAAGATGGCTGTATCTTTGTTAGTCATATGAGAAAAATAATTCTAACCTGTTTACATTGTAAATTAATGTTTTTGCCTTACCACAAAATTCATCTATAGCTCTATTGGTCAATATACAAGAATTATATTTTTTAGGTTTGATGTCACTTTAAAAGTTGAACATTTGGGCTCAAATATATATAGGTGAATATTTACATGATTTATGAATTTTAATTTTTTGTGATTGTGTTTCAATAACTTTTTTAAAAAGCATGCATAATTGTGATTGTACTTACCCAAGGCAAATATCTGGTTCATCACCAGAGTCATACTCTAAATCTTCATAGTCAGGTTCCCAATCACTGTCACTGTTTGGGTCATCCTTATTAGATGTTGAAGTATCTGATTACCCACTGATTTCATCCCGAAGCTTAGGCCTCAGTTCTACTGACACACTGTAAAAAAAGTTAATTGATTTTTAACATATTTCTGTGCAATGAGGTTGCTATTATTCAATATTTAACAAGTGATACGAATAATATACTTAGTACTGTAAAACGGGTATTGTTAGCGAGGGGTAATTGTTAGCGATTGTTAGCGATCGCTATAGTTTCGCTAAAAATTCAATTCGCTAAAATAAACCGGGGTTAAAATAAACCGGGCACTAAAATTTGCAAATTCACGGGAAACTACAGTAGTATTTAAGGATGCAGTACCAGGTCAGCGTAGAAAAAGTTCCAGACATTAGATTTCGCTCATATTTTTTACAATGTATCACTATGATGTTATCATCATCCAAGTGCAATATGAAGAGGATTGACCGTCTGGTAATTACAAAATAAAAAAATTATTTTACCCACCCAAAATGAATCTTTTTACTTTTTTGAGTTTTCAATAGAGCTGGCACCTTTCGAACCCTGGTTTTCGTATCCACTAATTGTGACTCAAGAACAAGTTTTCCCATAAAAGTGAAAGGGATAAAATATGCTTGATAAAATGTTTGCAATTTAATTCTTTTCTGGAAACACCATTATCGAAATAAACTATAATTTTTGAATAAGACTAAATGCGAAAACGACGTTCTTGGGAGCTAGCTTTCTCAACCCGGAAGTCAAACCTGCGCAAACAGACGTGAAAACCGACCCGGTACTGCATCCTTAAGGAGCTTTTCGTTCAGTGCTCGACTTCCGGTTTGTAATTTGAAAAAGGTAAATATTTTTAAATCGTATGTTTCTTTCAATATCTGAAGGATAAATAGCCATCCATCAGTGAAATAGTATTAGTAGTAAACATAAAGATAAAAGGTACTAATTGAACACGGTTCAACAACCAATGATATTGCTTAAATTCTCAAGTACCATAAGTGAGCAAATGCATTTCGCTAATTTGATTTTTTAAAGATTAATCTTCATTTCGCTATTTCCTGCGCTAAAACCCCCTAAAATTGAAAAATTGCTAAAATTTCCCGGTGTCAAAATTACCCGTTTTACAGTATATGTAATCATCAAATATTCTAAATCTTGAAACTAATATTAAATTACATGTACTAAATGTGAGCTATATGTACTTGTTATAAATTACATTAGGTTATAGGCCTATTCAATAATTATGAACATTTCAAAATGTGTACAAATAGATAAACTTACCCGATTGGATAGGGAAGAGTTTCTTCTAGTTCCAGTGCCACAGACTTCTTTCTATGTACTACTTTCTTCAGAACTGGTCGAGTCCGAAAGATCAAAATTAGGAGCTGACAAAGGACTTCCATACACATGTTTCACTGGCATGCCTGAGGCATGAGCAATGGGGCTCAAAATTGACTTGAATGGCCCTGATTTGTCTGATGATGATGTATATGTACTGGAAAGAGGAAGGTTAAATAGGAAGGTTCAAATTGCAATCCAGTGACACTGTACATGTAGCTCGTTTACTCATCATTTCTGGACAAGACTGAGGGGGAATAGACAATAGATGCAGTAATCAATGACCAATAGTTTACGCAAATGGTTTTATGTAACGAAATTAAATTAATTAAAATACTTAACGTCTGTACTTTGTGATTATATATAGCACTTTGAAATCTGTTTTGGTTAGTGTACCTTAACCTTTACTTTGTATTAAATTGAGAGGACTGCTCCATAATGATATGGATAGGTGAAGATGAGAAAGGAATGAACAATATTACATACCTTGAAGTACTTTTGGCATCGTCACTGTCACTTTTCAGTTTGGGTTCTTCACGTTGTCCATCTTCATCATCTTGTTCTACATCTGCTGTCCTAGTAAAATATCTACAATTGAATACATGAACAGCATTAATTTAGATTGATGGCATACATGTACACTCCTACTTCTTATCACTCGTGCGGTCTCTATTTTTATATTCACAATCTATACAGGCCCGTAGCCAGAATTTTCCAAGGGGGGGGGGGGGGCTCACTTTTTGCAAAAATTCTAGAGGAGGGGTTCACTTTGGCAAATTTGGCCAAAAATCACTCAAAAAAATAGTCATATCGGTGAAAAACTGCATTGTTTTGAAAGAAATTATGGCCAGGGGGGGCTACAGGCCTGCTAATGGATATTTTGAGACCCTTTCTGTAGCAATTCTGGTGCCTGGCACAACCGTCACCATGTTATCAATATCATGTAATGTTAAAGCCTGATATGACCGTGACAATGGTTGCAAGTCCTGTTATGACTGTGGTAATGTTAAAGTACAACATGACCGTGACAATATTCAAAATAATAGACACGACTTGATCTAGCTCTAGACTAGACTACTACAAAAATATTCAAATGTGCACTCTGACCGAGACTGCCATAATGCATCCTAATTTCAAGGCATAGTGTATTTGTTTAGACTTTAGAGTACCCTTACATTGTTTATTTTAAGTTTGTACGATGCAATGTTACAGATTACAGCCACAATTAGGCGATTAGTTTATATCCAACATTTCATTTTCATAAAAACAAAAACTTACAAATTCAAAAAATATTTTGCCACTTCCGTATTAGTTTTTGCTCTGATATCAGCTTTCACGGTATTCCAGCGTCTGATTTCTGAACCTATGTACAACCGACTCTTATTAAATTTCCTTGTATATGCTTTAACCTTCTTTTCTTTTCACTAGTTGGTGGTTTAGGTGGTCTCCCTCTTTTTTTGGTTTAGGAGTTGTATCCATTTTGTTTTCTTCTGGCATCATCCGGGAACTCAAAAGTGACGTCATTTGAAGTCCGCCAGCCAATCAGACTGGAGCAGGATATTTTAATTTTAATTTCGATTCTTTCGACTATCGATTGATGCAGGATGAAATTCTGGCTGTGAACAATCGTCAAATTGATGCCGTTAGCGAATGAGTTGAAGCCTAAACGTTGGCAAGTACACAGACAAACTTCTTTTACATATAACGTGAAAACATCAAGGGGCTTACTCTAATTGTGTTTTAGACGACCCATTCTCTTTAAGTGATGTTTTGTGAAATAAATGGTGACTGAAGTGAGTTTAGAAAAATTGCTTGCATAGTTTTATCTTTAGTTGATCGGTATGGCCAATCAGAAAGTTAGCGGGCGCAGGCTTTTCAAAACTTGGCCCGCTGTCTTTTGAACAGTTTACACCATACATCATCATATGTATGTAATAACACACTATATGTAGCAAACAATAATCTGAACAATGCATTGATTTCCCAATATTATAACGTTTCGATAATGAATAATTGTAACTCCTTGAGAGTATAAAACTTTGCTTCAACTTTGAAAATAAATCATTTCGATTACTGTGAAAAGTTGTAACTTTAACAAAAATGCAATCCATCTGTAGCGGCACTTTCTGGATTTAACAGTAGTTTCCAAGGGCAAATGTCATGATGGTGTGAAATACAATTGTTCGTCAATAAGGATTGGCAGCCGTCATTCAATCTAGATCTTATGTTGCCTGGCGTGAAACAATTTGGTAACGATATTCTCCATGTCTTGAAGACTAGTACTGCTAGGGGAGTTTGAATACTATTTTATATCACCATAATACTCGCAATGTCCTCTTCCAATGAAATACTCCGTTAAAAGGTGAACCTTATAGAAATATAATGACTTAATTGTTCCACGCCAGGAAACTGAAGATCGCGTTAAAGTAATGGGTTTCAACCCTCCTTGATTATTTGATCAACTGGAATTATTGACATTAAAAACTGTCTATCAAGTGATTCAAATGTTGTCAACCGACAAATGCTGTCGTCAAAAGCTGTCAATACGATACAATAGCTGAACGTCAGGTAGCATTTATCTTTTCATCTTTATGTTTTTATACATCATATTCCAGCAGTTTGAGGAGGCATTCTCATACTGAAACACCCATTGTTTCGCTTATGATGGAAGTTCCAAGAATCACGCTCATTGTTGCTGTTCTTTGGACGTCACTTTTGACAGTTTCAAGTCAAATGTGGACGACCGGTGAGTTTTTCGTGAGTTTTTAGAATGCATAATAAAATACAGATCAGCTACTATTATATGGCTCGCTTTATTTTGTTAAATGATAATTTTTGAAAATTGTAATAGCGAAATCGAAAATCAGAGGTATAAGGTGTTCACTTGATGTTGGGGGTTCGACCATATAAAAACGGCTATATAAATGAAACGCTGATGAGAAATAATTGCTGAAATTCATGAATATGCGGAGTGCAGAACATGATGCTTGTTTTCATGTTTTATATGCATTTAGGTCCAGGGATGAGATGTGGACAAATGTGTTCAGGTTTTACTGGACTGGTTCTTTTTATGGAATGCCTTCAGATCATCACCCCCGTCACACAGAACGGGGTGTGTCTACCGAGCGTGGATTCACGAGGTTGTTGCAGTGGCTGCGTTACAGGTAAGTTTATGGGCCATCCGTGTCATTAGCAAACATATTGGTAGTCAGGGGTAGAACTATGAAATTATAATTTGTCAAGAGGCGAAAATAGGATTGGTTGCGATTTGGTGAACTAAATTTATTTTCTATTGTTTTTTTGTACTATTTTTGTTTTTAGTATAATTTGTTTTTTTTTGTTCTTTTCTACCAATGCTCTGGAATGAAATACAACAACGAGGAATTTAAACCAACATCCCCAAATAGATAGTTGGAACTCCCCGAACCTCCGTTTGTGTTTTTCATGTTTTATTTATTTTAGATAACACACAAAAAACTAGCATAATATGTGTATTTCACACACACACAGGTTTGATTGACGCATCATCCGTAATTGGCTTTTTAGTCCAGTCTAAAACTCGTCACATTTCCGAAGCTACGGTATTTGATACCACCGAACAAGGCCTTATCGATCAAGTACTTGCTGACTTAGAGGGTATCGAGCAGTTTGGAAACTTGGAGAATATACTAAATAATGTAGATAACCAGATTGTTCCGAATATTTGTACTTGGGGCCAAACCTTTGCGACAAAATTGTGGCGTATTAAGGACGACATAGAGCGTGTCATCGCTTTAGTTGATGGTCGAGGTGGGACATTTGGATCAGAAAGACAGGATTTACAAGTTGTGATAGAGTTGGTCCATTGGTTTAAACAATGCCTTTTACCAAGACGTAAGTTACCATTCAACCATATAGGGTATATTGTCCACTTAAAACAAATGCTATATATTTCACTCTCCATTATGATTTCCCCATGAAGAAAAAGTAATTCACCCGATTTTCAAAATGAAATACATTATGTCTGTCAAAATCCATTTGCATCCTTCGCATCCTTACATCCTACCCACATAACTTATTAATAATGAAACACAGTAGTATAATCTTTGGATTTTGGACAAAGTTGTATGACATTTGATAGATGTAAAGCTAGCCCTTGGAGCATTTTTCAAAAGCCATTTTGTAGGGAAAAATTAATGATGAAATCTTGTAACTTCTTGTTCTTGCAAACGTCATATTTGCACATTTGATGAGATATACCATTTATGTCATATTGTGAATTTTTTTGATTCAGGCCATAGTGTATAATTGGTAAATTTGCATTGTCAATGTATGTTAATATTTTCATTGACCACATAACTTTAAATCAAAGCAATATAGTTTCTATATGCATGGATTGTCGCTTGGTGCTATGGTCCTGGAAAGTGAAAATGGAACTTGAATGGTGGTGGTATGTTACATTGTTTCCTTCAATGTTTGATTATTGTTTGGGATAGTTGGGTTTGTTTTCCTTATGATTGGTTCACACGTAGATGTCTTCCAATGGCACTCGGGCATACATATTATTTAGATTCACCAACAACAATTTAGATACACCAACAATAATTAAATTTATTCCAAACGCCTGGGGAGCATGCAGACATGTCCCTAGTACTAAATAATCCAAGGTTATACATACAGGGTGGGCCAAAACGCCACTGTAACTTTTTTAATTTTTGATATAAAATCATAATATGCATATCTAGCCATGGGTTATGAATTGTACACTTTTTCTTGAGTAAAATATGTAACCAGCGTCTCATTTAAATATGTGGCGTACCATGAGAAATTGACTACGAATACAACTTGTTATCAATTCCTAACCCATTGTAATTGAGGAGAAAATGGGAAAATTTGGATATAAAGTGAAGTAACATCTCTCATCATGTCGTATAGACATTTTGCTCCCCCCTCCGTCCCCTCCCCCTCCGTCCCATTTTAATTATTTTCGATTATTTTTTATACAACATATGGAAACATATTTTGTAAAGCAGCGTTTTATTTAGTGTTACCAAAAAGTGGGTCCAGTGGACCCCACGGTAAAAAAAATAGAGTCCAAACCCAAAAAAGTGGGTCCGAAAAATTAAAGGCCTGAAACTAATTAAAAATGAAAATTGTTTTCCTAATTACTTTGTTTTTCAATGTTGCTCCTTGTTCCTCCTCACTCTGATGTAAATTAATAAACTCAATATTCCTTTCTGACACATTATCAATCTCAATGAAATATAAAGATCAACATTCAATAGTTTGATATGTATTTTTGACTTGTAATATTTTATTTGTTTTCAAATGTTGCCCTTTGTGCTTCCTCACTATCATGTAAGTAAATGCCAAAAAGATCAATTGTATTAATTAAACAGTTTGTTATCAAGTTTATGTGTAATACTTATTGTTAATAATTCACAGTATCCATTGAAAGATGGCAGGACAGTGATAAAGGTTTTTTGCTACTGACCCATTAATCTCAAAGCAATGAAGTTTTGGTTTTAGAGGTCAATCAAAATGGTGGCCGAATTACAGTAAGATAATTATCTCAGTGTTTCTCTAAAACACTGCTGATTATCTGCCTATTATACTTAGATTTTGTCTTCACAAGGTAGGCTAATTTATATTCTTTCATTTGATATGTTTAACTAAATTGAAAGGTAAGATTTTTAGAAATTGCTGTGGAAATAAAGTGCGTCCAAGGGACTCGGGAGTTTTTTATTTTTCCGTCCAGCATTATTTTTTGGGGTCCATCTAATGTAAGGACGGCGTTAAATAAAACGTAGTAAAGTCATTAAGGTCATTAATTTTATGATGATAATATTATATACACCCTTGGTATACGCAGCTAACGAAAATTGACCGGTACGGGTCAAAAACTGGACCGGTACGGGTTAACGGTTTTATTTTAATTTAAAATAGCCATAACTTGCTCAATATTGACTTCCTCGTGTCTAATTTGAAATATATGATGCCTCCCGATGCTTTTAAGTACCCCATTTATTTTACAAATTTTTAAACGGACCAAAACTCTCTAAATTTCACGATAACTTTTATTTAGTACTTCTAACATATAAGATCTATTTTTCCCCATCAAGGTATGATGTAAATGACATGCTATTTACATCTTGTGAGTTTCAATGACACGCGTTTGATTTTATAAAAATTGCCAAACTTTGTGACAAAGAATTTCATCCTGCTTGCAGCGAGAAGACGGACCGGTTTGGGGCAATCTGCTTGCAGCGAGAAGACAGACCGGTTCGGGGCAATAGCTGATGAAATTCTTTAGAGAGTTTTGGTCCGTTTAAAAATCTGTAAAAAATTGGGGTATTTAAAAGCATCGGGAGGCATCATATATTTCAAATTAGACACGAGGAAGTCAATATTGAGCAAGTTAAGGCTGTTTTAAATTCAAATAAAACCGTTAACCCGTACCGGTCCAGCTTTTGACCCGTACCGGTCAATTTTCGTTAGATGCGTATACCAAGGGTGATATACGAGCGTATGTCACTTACAAATATTTATTGCAGGTTGTGTAGACCGTTGATGCTTGATTTAAAGCAAAACATTGACTTTTGCACGTTGGTGGCGTTGCGCCTTTTTAATAGATCTTATACCTAAGAAGAGAATCGGCTAAAAAAAAATCGTAAAATACGTGACATATTTTACCATACCGTGCGCCTATTCGTTTAGCAATTAAATCATAAACCTTTTCTTGAAAAAATAATTTTTGCAGATTTGTTCATTTTTCTACCAGAAATTGCTTGCTCCCCCCCTCCGTCCCATTTTCCCGATCACCGGGCGTGAATTTGTAATTATTAATGGAAACCATGGCCAATGGCTTCTATTGCACCCCGGAATAGCTTGACAACGGTTTAAAGTCAGATACCGTTGTCACAAATGGCGGACATAACTGTCGCTTCAATTAGATTTTCATGAACTGTATGTTTAATAGAGCACCTAGACTAAATTCCTTTGGAACAACAATCAATCAAAATGTCTTAATACTCATTGTACAGTTCATAATGTTCTACCATCGAAATAAAGTATTTCATTAAACCGATCAAAATGGAACAACGGACACTGTAATTACCATACACAGTTGTCTTTCTAAATTACTTATATATGTCATGATATAGGGAGAAAATCAATAAACTCAAGGCCTGTGTTACACTTGCTAACTGTATATTGAATGCTCTTACTATGCTAGAATATTTTCTGTCCCTATATCTTGACACTGTTAAAATTACTCAAATTCAGATTCCGTTGTCGTTGACGATATCGAAGGCGATATTCACCTTTCCACAAAGTAAAGAAAATCTATAATTTCCGGTGCGCTGATTGGTTGTATGCAAATGAGTCAAATCAATGACGTCAATGATGGAAAGTTTTGAAGAATTAGTACAGCCAGCATAGGAATATTTTTAATTAACTGCAATAAAAAAGGATTCTACCAGGTAAATCAATAAGTTCCCGGAAAAAGGCTGTAATCTCTTTAGTTTTGTACTAATCTTCGTGAAACTTTCACAGATGAAGGATAATTTAGTTTCTAATTACTTCCTGCAATATGAGATTTTGTCAACCAATCATTCTTAAGGCATGGTTGTCATAGCAACCTGAAAAAACGGCCCGCGGGCAATTTTTTGGGGTCTCCGAGTGAGTGCTAGATTCATTCATTAATCTTTTTATCTTTTCTGAATTCAGGTTTTAGTTGTTCTATTACATCATAGTCAGCTCCTTTGTTCTTTCACACAATATGGAATATGACATAGAGACTCGGTTATCTGATTAAATCAAGATCAAATGCAGAAAATGGAGTCCGAACGGAAAATGACCAGCTCTCAAGACAAGAACTCTTAACCCAGATCAGAAGGTCCATTAGATTTTGTGTATTAAGGAATATCTCAAAGAAAGACACAGTGACTGAAGTACAAAAAGGCTATGGTGATGCTATTAAGAAGAGTGCAATCTATGATTGGTACGCCAGGTATTCCGAGGGCTGACGGAAAGTGAGTGACGTCCCCAGATCAGGACGTCCCGTCCAGTGGGTACGCCGGCAGGAACTCTGTGTGTAGCATCGTGGTGACTATTTTGAACATCTAGAGTAAACATCTATCATAGAATGTATGCTACTTAATAGACATCACATGATAATGTTTGAAGAAGTTTATATATAGTATCGATAAAATTGATCTTTACCATACATTTTGGTTTTCGACATAGATTTTCTCCCATTATTCACCATTTAAAAGTTGCCCCGCAGGGCGTTTCTTCAAGTTGCTATGGCAACCGTGTCTTAAGAAGGATTAGCCGAAAAAATTTCATATTCCACAAAGTAAGGAGAAACTAAATTATCTTTCATCTGTGAAAGTTTCAATAAGGTTGGTACAAAAATAAAGAAATGAGAGCCTTTTTCCGGGAACTTATTGATTTACCTGGTATTTGCCAAACGCACTAATTATTTTAATCAAATATGAAATATGGACGGGGCACTTTCATGTTATTTAATTTAATCATTTTTGATTATTAGAACTATTGTTTATTAAGACTTCTCAGACCAGCCTCACATACTGACATACCCGGGCAAATGCCATAGTTTTCTCCTGATGACCATTGTGAATTGTTGTGTTTTATGGATTATGATGACGCCTTTGCGAACGGATGTTGACCCTTTGAATTGCCTATGGACTTCGAGACTGGATTTTATCTATCCCACATCATTTGTGACTGAATACTCTATCTTTTATGAGTACTAGTATCTACTACTATTTTTGATGTTATGAGTATTGGCTATCAATTTTTTCAATTTTTCTTCAACATGTATTGTGATGACTTCAGTATGAATGCAATGTGATGATGATGATTGTGAAATTGGTTCTCGATTGGAGGGGGGGGGGGGATGTTAGACATTGTTTCATTTTCACGTTAGATTATGGTTTTGGGATATATAGGGTATACTTTTCTTTTACACTTACAGTTTGCTTTTCTTGTTGGGTTTCTTTAAAGTTTTTAGTCACCCTTCCTTTTGGCATTTGTGCTTATATATTCGTGCGATTGTAAACAAAAAATGTAAATTGTGAAGTTACAAACAACTCGGTTGAATTATCTGATAGTGGTCATATACTATCCTGTTAAATGGTTATTATGTCGTAGTAAGAAGTTCCATCAGAAATTCACAATGAGTGACATCCGCGCAATACCTTTTGGTATTTATTCGCCATCAGCGATGTTAATAATGATCAGCAATGTCAACATATCATCAATAAACATTGTATGATATATGCTTTTTCTCCGAAATCTTCCCAGTGATCATTATTCAAAACCGATCATCACATAACTAATTAATCCAATGACAATAAAAGTGAGGCATCACAAGTGAAATCAGGACACCCATATCCATGTTTGTTTTCTATTTAGCGTTCTCATTCTCATTATTTTCGAGGAATCCATCATCATTTTGGTTAAGAAGAATTTTACGGTCTGCTGGATCTATTTTGACAGTTTTGCTTTAGCAAGATATTTTAACAAATTGACTGTTTCTACACTGAATAAAAAACATTTCCCCGGGAATATTTGGATCTGGAGATACGCAGCGGGAAATATACATTGGAATACATAGGGGTCATGCACTGGGAGGTTTTGGATACAAGGAATCTTCTGAGGGATGTATTGTATACCTCAAGGGATATTTCCTGTATCAAAACCGACAGTGCATAACTGTTGTATTCCATACCTGATAAGGTTTGAAATAATAAGCATGTATCCATATGCTATGGTGTGTTTACTTGCAAAATATGTTATCATTTCCAAAAAAAAATTCAATTTTTTTCCAAATTTGAAAAAAAAATAAAAAAATTCCCAATTTTTTTTTCAATTAATTTCCCAAATTTTTTTTCAAATTTGTTTTCACATTTTTTCCATAATTTTTTTTCAGAATTTTTTTTTCAACATTTTTTTACACAATTTTTTTTCAAATTTTTTTCCCGAATTTATTTTTTCAATTTTTTTCCCAAAATCTTTTTTTAGTGGGACATACGATTTATATGTCCCGGCGCTCCGTTGGAGCGGGACATACGAAAAATATCTGCCCAGATATGGAATATATTCCCGGTTGATATGTCCCTGAAACCTCATCAGGTATGGAATACATATATATATAGAGATTATTCTATATGAGGTTCAGGATATTGGGATTATCCCGAGGCCAATATAATATATCTGCCCGAGGGCCGCAGGTCCTGAGGGAAAATATATTATATTGGCCAAGGGATAATCCCAATATCCTGAACCGACTATAGGATAATATGTTCATCCCATTCCAATCTTGGTCATCTGGTTCACATTGTTCAATCGTGGAAATATTTTAGAATAATCATGTCCAGTTTTCTTTTCTTGGCCGTGGGCGGATTTTCCTGCTCTCTCAAATAATCCCACATTCGAATTTTTGATTGATTAATTGGATGCTTATTCCCTTTTTTAAACCATCAAACAGATCCCGATGGTCTGTGTTTTCTCCATTGTCGTTTGCAGTCATTACGCGAACGTTACAACTTATGAACACATATGCGAGCGTCGATGTAGCGGGCAGATATACTATATCTGCCCGCTCGGAGCGGGACGTAAAGCTATATCTGCCCGCTGATGAAAATATAAGTTTTAACAAACCGGCTTTATTTACCTGTAACACATCCAAGTATGGGATAAATATGTTTATTCCATACTTGGACATACACGTATATTGGACGTATATTGGGATTTTTTGAGAGAACAGGAAAATCCGCCCATGGCCAAGAAAACAAAACAGGACATGAATATTCTAAAATATTTCCACGATTAAACAATGTGAACCAGATGACCAAGATTGGTATGGGATAAACATATTATCCTATAGTCGGGCAGATATATTATGTTTGCCTCGGGATAATCCCAATATCCTGAACCTCCTATAGGATAATCTTTATATATGTCACGCTCCTCCAAGATATCAATTCTATATCCCAATGTTTTCAAGTATAATATTTTCAAGATACGATCTGATATGACTTGCAGAAATAAATAGGAAGTAATCGTTTAGTTGATCGAATTATGGAAGTAGTGAAGTCAATGATTTAATGAATAAGAGCAAATGTTTTTAATTTGAACAGGTCATTCATCAAATGACACTGAAGATTAACTTAAAATAGATTGTCTATCTATATGTTTTTATGCATGGGAGACATGTTATAATGTTGGTGAACTAATGATTATGATAATTTCACCTGTTTACATCCCATTCCTATCATGATTGAAAACTGACCGGGAGTAATTCTCTTCATATTATTTACTCATTGTGAACAGAAATTTAATATTTAAATCGCTTAGAAGGCGTAAATAAATGTCAATTTGGGGTGTATTGGGATATGATCATATCTCATGTTAAGTCAATACATGTCAAATCAATACTAGTACACCCTTGCTGAACTTAATGACCTCAACCTCAGCCCATGTGAGTCCAAACGCTTAATCAATTTCCAATGTGTTATGTGACATTATATTCTTTATGTCACACCTTAAAATGATTCATTCTGACCATAGGGATATTTGGCCATAATTGCACATTTCTTGCATACATCACCGGGTTTAATGATGTTGCATATTATAATGAATAAGACAAGCGATCTGCTTACTGAATTGAGAAACAGAAGTTACAGCTGATGTCTTCGAAAGACGATATGAAGGATGGTTCATACTATTTACAGAAAGAGATAGACAAATAACCATATTTAGATCTATTTTTGGACACCCAATATGTGCTAATAATCATCTCATAATCTGTAGTGCTTGATCTCAGTGACTTGGAGTGTTTCAAAGACGATTTGGGTTGCGATGGACGTCCATTCTGTAAAGCCGACTGCAGATCATGTTCGGAATGTAAATCGAACAACGACTGTAACGAACCAAGCAGGCCAAACTGCAGAAACAATCAAGCAGGGATAATGATATGCGGGGATCCCCACATATCTCAGACCATTAAAGGCGCCGACCATCGACGACTTTGCTACGACTTTGTGGGAAAACCCGGTTCAGCATATCTGTTCTTCAGAGATTACGAGATAGGTAGATATCTTCGTTAAATTTTGAATGTCCTCTCCCTTAGATATACCATCTGTTATTGAGCTTTTGGCTAGTTGAGACTCAATTTTGAGGATTAGCAGCAGGTATTTTAAGTCTGTAAGTAGCTATACACTGTGTGCCCACGTTACATTGGAAGTCACTAATTCATATCAATTTCACTTTTAGATATCAAAACAACATTCATCGAGAACGAGGACGCCAACCTTGAATCTTTTATCGAATACATAGGGCAAATTAATGTAACAAGAAAGGACATCGAGATATCGATCTCACCAGATCAGGTAATCATGAAAACATCAGAATGTGAAACAATTTACCATTGGAAAGAAGATACCGTTAAGCTCGAAGGCGGATTAATGATGATTGGAAAGAAAAACATCCGTGTTTACTTCAACAATGACACGGTTGAGCTTATTGTCACTCGTAAAGGACGCGCAAAGGGAACTTCTTTCCTAAACTTTGGTGTCACAGAAATAACAGGCATGTCTATCAACGCCGGTGGAGTTATGGGTAAGTTGATTCCAATATTGGTTATTAAGATAATAATACACCATTTTTACGTATTAATTTTGAGTACATCTCGAATCCATTCTCAACAAAGCGTTCTCGAAATTAGTATTCGAAATGTTTGAGTTCGGGATGATAAAATTTAAATATGGGTTACAAGGGCCATTGTTGAAATTCAGAAATCTAGGTCATATCCCCAAAATTGCTTCACCAATATGTAACAGAACATCAAAATTATCATTTACACGTTTGCTGATAGGTTTATTGAAAATAATTAACCAAAGGCTTTCTTCAATTGTGACACCATTTTTAGTATGTTGAAGAACATACGAATATCGAATGTTGACTAAGTTACTTGACTTGACCGTTTAAAGCAATAAAAGGGTAGCGATGAGTTGAGTGTGAGTTTCCGAAAGTAGTCACACTTCTCTAATATTTAAAGCTTGATCAAGGTATTCCTTGCCATACCATTTGTCAGTTTTTAGTGCCGATTTTATTTTATGAAAATTCCTGGACTCCCACATGTTCACATTTTCAGAATACCTCCAATGTAGATTACGTTTTTACACATTGTCATGCGCCCTTTGTTGACTCACAATTAAAATATTAAGTTTGTGCATTTAACATTGTGACAAAGGGTTGTTCAAAGAGTTATTATTGTGAGAATTAGATTTCCCCTTCATTTTTAGAATCTGATTAGATCAATTCCATTTCATTAAATGATGCATGGATATAAAGAAATGCCTGTCTAAATGATCAGAAAATACCTAGAATCAAGCAATGGATTTAGCTTCATTGCCTAGTAGTTGTTCTTTAACAATTTGGGATATTATTCATGTACAGGGAGTCCAAAAAACAGGGCCGTAAGAAAGTTAAATAACTCGGTCAGTTTTGCATATTTTGCCTAGAAATTTCAGAAATTTTTAGTTCATTCAATGTGAATTTTGTTGTGAAAGTTTGATAATAATCTGCAGTTCCTCACAAAACATGCCTCAAATGTATGGTATGGTATGGTTCTTTATTTCCTCCAATTTGGAGAGCAAATTGATACAAAAGACAAATTATTAAATTACAATATATACATTAGATACAATAGATACAAAATAACAATATGTGGCGAAATGAGTAAGGCAAGGTAATATTTGCTTACGACGTGAATTATTTAAGCATAGCGCTTATTTGATTGGAACAAAGGTTAATGAATTGTTGCCATTCAGCAAAATCGTAATTCTGTAGTACATCTGTGCGACTACCCAATAAACATTCTACTAAGACATCATCGTCAGAGTTTAAGATGTTAATTGAGTCTTCAACAGGTAGAAGATTAACAATCTTTTCAAAAAATATATCTCTTGTTGCTCTTAGAGATGAACATTCTAAAATAAAGTGTTTTACAAGGTCGTTTGTTGTTTTGGCACAGGCTAGGCAATACTGCTCTTCTTCAGTAGAGAATACAATGATATATAATAATTGGGCATATTCCCATAATCTGGAGGGATCCATTATCCCAAGTTTCCAATGAATAATTGGCTCATAGTCTACGTGTGTGTTAGCAAACCTGAGGTATCTTCCTACACACATTTCTTTTTGTATGGACAAGTTTATCCCAATAACAATTGCAACTGGGGCTTACATTCTCCTGATGAAGTGTTACAGCATTCATTGCATTCTGAACAATGTACTGCCTGGGTGGCAATGAGGAAACATGGAATCACCAGTCCTTTTTGAGTCGAAGATGACTGGGGACGTGCTTTCCCATAAACAAGGACCAGTATATTCAAGTTCTCACTAATTTTTGGAGGTCACTAAGCACCAGAAGGGGCATCTAAGGAGATAAGCAGTGGTTTCAACAAGCCAATACCACCTTAACACTTCAAATGATACGCTGAAATGGCTTAAGCAATGCTTTGGTGATCAGCTCATCAGTGACAGAATGCAAAACATATGGGCAGCTCATTCACCAGATCTAAATCTCTCAGATCTTTATCTTTATCTTTGGGGATTTGTCAAAGCCAATATGTACACTGACAGGCCCCAAACAATCTTAAGAGGGCAATAATTACCCCAATTCGTACCATCCACATTGATGTGTATATGTCAGGGTCATAAACAACTTTGTTTGCAGGATTCATTTGTGCATAGAGAGAAGAAGTGCCTATTTTGAGCATGTTTTGTAAAGTACTGTAGTTTTTGACACAATCAACAGATTATCATGAAACTTTCACAACAAAATTCTCATTGGATGAATTAAATAATTCTAAAATTTCAAGGGGAAATATGCAAAATTGACCTAATTATTCAACTTTCTTACGGTCCTGTTTTTTTTGGACACCCTGTAGTATCTTTAACTTCTTTCATTCATTTGACCAGATATATTATGTTCCAGGTATGAACCATAAGGGGCTTTTTGCATAAGCTTGTAAAATATTGTTTTTGATATTTACACTTTACACTTAATAGCTTGGGTAAAAATAGGACCTTATACAAAGTTTTGCAGAACACCACATGGTGATGTTCTTTCATTAGATTTTATATTGTCGCGTGTAAAAGTTTGTCTTTGATATTTACATTTTATATATACAGTGTTTATATCAATATCTTTTGATGTAACTTTAAACGCGTGAACAATTGTTACAGGATGGATTGGTAACAAGGCTGTTTACAAGGATGAAGGCCCTCATTCTGGTTACATAACATTGGGAGAAGTCACAATTCCTGTTTACGACAATAAAGACGGCTGCATGAAAATAGATGAAGCGTATTTGGACGAATTCAGCTATTTTCTTCATTTGTTCGAAATGGACTAAAAAATCAGTTATTCAAAACTTTTTCGAGGACTTTCTTTAACTAACTTGAATATTCGATCATCATAATTAATGGAAATGTTCATTTATTTATCAGTATTTAGCTATTGTATTTCTACGAATTATGGCTAATAACATACACTTTGGCTATTAACACACATTTTGGCTATTAACATACACTTTGGCTATTAACATACATTTTGGCTATTGACACACTTTGGCTTTTAACATACTTTCTGCTATTAAGACACATTTTAGCTATTAACATACTTTTTGGCTATTAAGACACATTTTGGCTATTAACATACTTTTTGGCTATTAAGACATATTTTGGCTATTAACATACATTTTGGCTATTAAGACACATTTTGGCTATTAACATACTTTTTGGCTATTAAGACATCTTTTGGCTATTAACATACTTTTTGGCTGTTAACATACGTTTTGGCTATTAAAACAATTCAATAAAATGCATGGATAAACAGATATAAACGTGTTGTTTCATGAATGTAGAAGCAGTGATCTGGTAATCTTTCTATTATCATTCAGCAAATCATGCGTCCGAGGATTTATATAATTAATTTGATTCTTGTGATAAGAAGTGTGTGCCACTCAGTGTAATTCATTCGATATAATGTTGAACTGTCAGGAACACATAGATACTTGAACGTTGTTGATTTATCCTAATTGCCCATGGGCATTTAAAATAATAGTCACATCCCAACTCTTAAAACATGCTCAGGATACCTTTGGAGTCATAAAAGGCAACATACATTTTTGAAACAGGAAAATTTAGTCCCCCTAAAAATGCCCATATGGGGATTTATTCTCAAGATTTTCATGTAATTTCCCTTGAGAATTTATTAAAAATATTTTTATTTACATTCACGTGTCTCATTACCAGTCCCAATCAAAATTAAGCCAATTGCCTTCATTTCTTGTATTAGAAAATGGAAACATTTTGACAAAAATAGCATCTCTCAAAGTTGACCTTTAAACCACCCTAATGTCAAGGTCAAATGCCTAAATTCTCAGAAATCACATTTTATGTAATAAGTCACACTTCCTTTTCAATTCGATGTCAATAAATACTTTTTTTGTTTGGGGTCTAAAAGAGGGGTTTACCGCCACCTGTCCTTTAAAGTTTCCAGCCGTCCCGACAAGCTTCTGCTAAACATCGTCATATTTTGCCCGCTTGGGCTCATTAGATTCTCCATTTCGTTCTTCCAAAGGGACTGTCAGTTCAACTAGGGTAGCATTATTCGTTGACAATATCAGGTCTTACGTTTGTGATGGCTAGTTCTTGAGAAAAGATGAGCTTCTTGGTTAGATCTATACTTTCATCAGAAGTCCAGTCTGTAGCTGAGTGTTGAATACCTATATTCTGGGTTTCGGTTGCTGTTTAACCATTGTTTTCTCTGTAGATTTCTGGAAACTGATGATTGGTCTGTCATTCGAAAGGGTTTTGCTACTTTCCAGTATACGTATCGTTGTATACGTATACGCTCGAGGGTCCGTGAAATTTCTATAAGAACCTGGGCATGACGCCATGTATACCCATGTGACCTGAAGTCTATATATTTTATATTATATTTATTTATTTATTACAGTGTCACCCGTAATTATACGGCCAGCCTCCAAAGGCTTATGAGACACAATTACAATCATATTATAAGCAGATAAGTCAGAATTAACACTTACTTTAATCTATTTTTAGCCTCCAAAGACAAAAGCAAAAAATTTGAAACATATTTACAGAGTGATTTAGAATTCAATAAGTACATTGTTTTCTTTTCATTATCACAAGACTCAAATAGATCATATATACCTTTTACTTTACAAAACATTTCCTCTCTTAATTTATGATTAACTTTACACTTGAATAAAAAATGAAACTCATCACCTATTTCATTCTTACATTGCCTACAATATCTCTCTTGACTTGGTATATTCTGCCACCTACCCGTTTCAATCTCTAAAGGTAAAGTGCCAGATCGAAATTTAGCTAAAACAGATCTTTGTTTTCTATTCAAAAAATTACAAAATAAATATTCAGACCTTTGAAAAGATAATTTAAAGCTCTTATAAAAAGTCAATTTTCTTTTTTCCCTAATTGTCTCCAACCATTGAGTTTCATGTAATTTCATTAATTTTCCTTTCATTTGATTCACAAATTTTTTTAAATCTTTACATTTTTTAATATCATCATACATATTCAGCATGTCAACACTTTTACATATGCTCTGGATTTCTTCGTTCCAGGTAAAATCACATTTCAATTTGGCTAAGCTTAAATCCCATCTAAATGCTTTCTTTGCCATATTGGCTTCTTCACAATTAACAACTAATCTATACAATAATCGAATACCTTCTATATAATGTCTTATATAATTTGGGGTCCATCCACACTCGCCTTCTAAAAAGCTGATAGGGCATTTTTTACCGACACCCAAGAAGGTCCTTATGGCATTAAATTGTACTTTATTGGTAAAACTATGAGTTTTTCTATGCAGACCCCAGATTCCAGATGCATAATCCATTACCGATGCGACTGTGCTGTGATATAATTTTGTGTAAATATCAAAGTGTAAACCCTTCAATTGTAGGTACTTTGACCTCATAGCTCCAAGCGCTTTACTTCCAGAATAACTTACTTTTTCAGCAGTTAAGGAAAAATCTAAGTTATATGTAATATCTATACCAAGATAGTGATATTTATCTGTTACATCAAGTGAAGATTTACCATATTTGAACTCTAAACTTTCAAAGTTTTCATATTTCTTTTTTGATACCACCATCACCTTGGTTTTATCAGTATTAATTTTCAACTTCCAAGTATTTGACCAACGATATAATGTATCTATCTGTTTTTGCAAACCATCTTTACTACTCGATATCAAAACAACATCATCTGCATACATTAACAAGCTTAACATGCCTTCATTACCCATGTGTACACCACATTTTAGGTTGTTAATACTTTCACTTAAATCATCGATATAGATAGAAAATAGGGTCGATGAAACGCTATCACCTTGTCTTATACCCTTTTCCATCTCAAACCAATCAGTTTCTATGTCATTTAGTTTAATGCAACCTTTTACATTTGAATACAGGGTCATTATAATATCTAACATTTTTCCGTTTATACCTTTCATCTTCATTTTATGAAACAATAGATCCCTATTTACAGAATCAAATGCACATTTGAAGTCGACGAAACAGAAATAAGTATCCATATTAAAATATTTTCGTATTCTAGCCACAGTCGTTAATGTAAAAATATGTTCTATGCATGAACGAAACTTTCTGAATCCATTTTGCTCTATACAAAGTATCTTGTGCTCATTAAGAAACCTCACTATTCGGCTATTTAAAATAGATGTAAATGCTTTAGCAACAGTTGATAATAAGCATATTGCTCTATAATTTAATGGAACTTTACTGTCCTTTCCTTTTTTTAATATAGGATGAATGATAGAATATAACCAAACATCTGGAATAATGTTGTTTGTAAAACAACCATTAAAAAGTTTATACAATAACATTTTCAGCGATGGTAGTTTCAGTATCTCATTTGGAATATTATCCATACCAGTACTTTTCTTATTTTTCAATTTCGATATGGCATACCCAACCTCTTCTAGAGTAATGGTACTGTTTAACAACTCGTCTTCTTGAATATTCTCTTTTGCTATATGCTTATTTTCGTCAAGCTCAAACAACGCGTTAATATTATCTACTTCAATTTTATCATTATCATCTTTCTTGTAAACTGTTTCAAAATCTTGTTTCCACTTTTCCAATATAACATTCTTATCTGTTGAAACTTCATTATTTTCCAGTATCACAGATGCAAAAGTATTCATCGATTTCTTTTTTGGAAAAGTCTCATTTAAATATTTCCAAAATGACGATCCATCGTGTCTAAAATTAGACAAATTGTTACGTATATTAGAATAATGCTGCCGCTCCTTTTGTCGTAATAGCTTATCAAAATCTTTTCTGATTTGTATATAACGCATTCTAAGGTTTTGCTTATCTTCATGCTTTCTAGTCTTTGAATACAGTCTTTCAACATTGACAAGTTTTTTTCTCATCTCAGATAGTTCAGCATCCCACCATGGTTTATTTCTTTTTATTAAACGTTTCTTTGATTTGGGTTTAACTTCTTTGAATGGTAAGCTTTCATCCATTTCAGAATGAATTATATCTAAAATTTCACCAACAATTTCATTTATAGAACTGTTCATTGAATCATAATCGTCTAATTTTGTAATCATACTTGAGATTCCTGATCTGAAGTTTTCGTTATCCAGAATGTCTTTTTTCATATCATTCATAAAGTACCTTTTTTTCGGGATTTTATTATTCTCTGTACACGGCATGTTAGCGCTTCGCCATTGTTTATCGTCCTTGTGATCAATGGGTTTACTGTAATGTACACTCGGCGATATATTAATGGTACAGCATAACAATGAATGATCTGGCTTATTTTTTAATGGTAACATTAAGTTAAATCGTTCAGCCAACTCACTAACCAATAAAACATCGAACGATGTAAATAAATCAAAGTACAGTAAATGTGTGAAAAAATAATCAACTACAGATTTACCTATTTTCGACAAATACGTACAATTATCTAAACCCTTAAATCTACCATTAACTACACACATATCGCTATCATGCAAAAATTCTATAAAATATTTACCATACTTATTTTTAACATCGTCAATAACCGATCTTTCTGGAATATGTACAGGTAATGAATCATATGCAATATCATTTAAATTTCCTATTCTACCATTCACATCACCACAATAGAATGTAGGAAAATCATCATCAAATATGTGAGTAGTATATAAAAGTGTGTCATAAAAATGTTGAGCATTGTCACCTCTACTAGATCCTTCGGGGGATAAGTAGCATACACATACTTTAAAGCTATTGGTATCATCATTTTTATCTGAAAATTGCACAAGATAAATGTCATCACATGCTTTATACAATTCCGTCAGATTATACATATTCAAAATAGAGTCCTTAACAAGTATTCCAACGCCACCAGACCCCCGAGGACATCTTGGATTTATATCGTGTGACCTGTTGTTACCATACCACGTATACCCATCTATGTTAATACTTTCATCTTGCTTTAGGTGAGTTTCACAAAGGGCAATAATATCATAGCTTGTTGCTTTAATGACATCTCTTCTGAATGTCACTGAACTAACGTTGGATTCATACCAACCACCTATATTCCATTCTGCTATCGTTAAACGTCCATCATGATCACTTGGAGACTGGCTCCTGTCCTACCAATCACTAGTATCATTTCTCATCTCCCTGACATCATATTCATCATCATAATAGCGGCCTCTGAAGTTGTTGTTAGCTCCGTAATAGCCTCCTTTATGATCATCATTGTTGAAACGACCTCCGTAGTCAGGATGCTTATTATCATAGTAACGATCATAAGCAGGATAACGATTCCTGTCACTATTGTTGAAATAACGACGTCCAGAGTCGCGGCTCTCGAAGTGACGATCTCTATGATAAGCGTCATTATTGCCACCATTGGGATCTTCGAAATCTTCGTTGCCACGGTAACGCCCTCTATTCGGGTTATTTTGCTGTTGTCTGTAGTTGTCACGTGTAGAGCCTCTTTCTATTTGCAGCCTCCCACTATTGGTAAAAGAGTACGCTTTGTTTTCAAATCCGGGTATATTATTCAGTAGTTCCTTACAATTGATCTCAATCAATCTCTCCTCATGCGATTTTGACGGTAGGAGGTACACGTTTTTGAAGCGATCGTCATTCTTCAACATTTGCTTCTTTTTTAGAATTTCTATTTTGGCTTCCGGGTTTCTGACCTGCATTTTTACAACACCAGGCTTGTGTCTATATCGCTGTCGACACCTTGCAACATTTGAAATGATGTCAGGTGACATATTCAGGCCATCCCTCATCAATACCTTTATTTTTTCGGATATATTCTCATTTTCCTTTTGTGGAACATTTAGTACAATTATTGTCGTCTCCTTTTCAAATGGATATTCAGCCATCCGAGATGGCTTTTCATGAACATTATTGGGAGAATTTTGCTTTCTCTCATTACCCTTTACGGTAGCTTCCAATTTTTGTATTTTACATTCCATTTGGCTTATTTGCTCTTTATATTTACGTTCTATGTCGTCTAATCTATTCTCTAAGCTCTTGAGCTCTTTTTCAACTTTGTGTTCAAACACAAGACAGCCCTCCTTTACAGTTACAAATTCTCTTTTGATTATTCCTTCATATTTTGTTAACGTAGGTCTTATAGCGTCAAAAACTTCCTTTTTAAAGGATTTTAGTGTTTTCATGAATTCTTCAGCTTGCGAGTTCGACGAGGGGTCCGACGACGACGAGGGGTCCGTTGAAAATAGGTCAGGTGATATAGGAAGCTCATCTAATAGATTGTTATTGATAATGTTTATGTCATCATCCAATACACGCGGATATGTTGGACTGGAGGGACTATTCAGCTTTTGTTTTGCCTTGCGGCGATTACCTCTAGAGTTCCTTGGTTTCATGTTCACCGGTTATATTTACCACAGTTGCGAATTTTTACTTATGTAAATCTCCCGGGATATATTTACACTGAACGAAAAGATTCCTGGGCTACGTGACACATTCCATTACGTTATAGGCTTTTATATTGATTGGAAGAGGTCTCTTTTGCACTAAGCAGGGCCAAGGTCAACATTTTCCTCATTCCTCGTACAATGTTTTACCACCTGATTTGTCCAATAATTTCGACTTTCAGTAAATTATGATATAATTATATGACACTCCATCTGCCGAAAGTATGTTATTTTCCCAGTGATACGACCTTCTTGCCCTGACTCACCAATAATCAAATACGTATATCACCAGATACAGAAATTGTCTGCAATAAGTGCACGGATCGCCAGGTACTGATGTAGAAGTTCGATTTACACTGAGGCTCTAGTGTCCTGATATGTAATTTACTCCGGTTTCTAATGTTCCAATAGATTCATCCTAATGGTATCATCTCATGAACTTAATACAATAGTATTTGGCAGCGTTAATTCCGTTATAATTTGTTGACAAATGGAGCACAAAATAAAATGGTCTGCCATTTTGGAAGACCCCTTGGCGT
>CAIIXF020000004.1:13610061-13829195 GCA_903813345.2 Owenia fusiformis
GTTTAAGAACGAAGAAGCTAATTATTTCAGACATATTTCCCGACCACAGCCAGATTGAGCCCGTTTTACGACGTTTTCGTAGGACTGGCAAGAACGGGTAAGAACGAGTTTGGTGTGATAGGGGGGTAAGGGACGCGTTATACGACGTTCCACACCGACGTGGTGCGACCTGTACGAACTGCGAATGAGATGGACGTATTGAAGACTGTTTATGGACGAAGTAGCTAATTATTTTAGACATACTTCCCGACCACAGTCAGATTGAGCCCGTTTTACGACGTTTTCGTGGGACTGGCAAGAACCGATAAGAACTAATCTGGTGTGATAGGGGGGTTAGAGATATTTTGCAACTCACTTATAAAATGTTTATCATTCCCGTATAACGTATAACTTATGAAGCGTTCGATTACGTTAGTAGTTGTCATTTAGAGAGTTTCAAATATCTTTAACACGTATCCCTATGGAAGGGGGTTCATCGATGTGTAGGGGGTGCAAAACGGGTATTCCCCATTTTTCATCTACTGCGTCATTCAGGGAATTCCCACCTAGAAAACAGGGTAATCCCCTTTTATTAAACCAGTCCTATAGGACTCGAATTCCACACCCCCGCAAACGTAAGGTCGACGTCCGGATTGACATCGAGGTTGACTTTTCCAGAAGCCAGACATTATCCAATGTTCCAGGACTATAACGTTGGTAGGTCGAAGTATGATAACAAGCCATACAATTGTCATTTCTTTACAAATAGCAGGATGATTTTAGATTGATTTAGGAGAGCCATCGGATATATCGATTGAAATACGTTGAACATCAACTACGTCATCGATGGAATTTCCGAACGTTTTCGTGCCGTCAGAGTTGATACCAACGTTTTTCGAACGTTTAGACGATTTCAGAACGTTTCAACGTTGCCTCATCGATGAGATTTCCCTCACCATCTGGTTAGAACTGATTTAAATCGTGATGACAGTATAATAAAAATGTTCTTTAAATTAAACTTACCAGGTCGTGCTATATCTAACATGATCCTAAATACTGTTCATTTCAAGAGTCCATTTTGTTGTTATACACATTCACAACTAATTCATAGTTCAACGTGTCTTGTACCGCTATACGATACAATACAATACAATCTAATAGAAACCAGATGTTGACAAGTTGGCTGTGGTTAAGTTCTGGGGCAGACGAGATAAATCAGTGTAATTATATTTGGGATTATATTACAAGTCAGCTGTATTAGTAAAGATATCTGGCTTTGTTTTATTTAGCATGTGAAGCAGGAAACTTTAAAGGTCGCTATATCACTTAATCATGGGTTCACATTTGTTTAGTGAACTTGTTCAAGAAATTTTAGATAGTATGCACAATATGAGGTCTATGGAAAATGTATTCAATAAATATAAGCCTTTTGCCTGTTTCAGAAAAGGTAAACTGTCTTGGCGTTAAGGTGCATGTAGTACTAGTCTCACTATATTTTTCAAGTTTCCACGCACAAACAACTAATTTCATATATTGCGTATGGATGTATTTATTACAACTTTTAAAATCAATAAACATGTTCATCTATGTACTACAGTCTGTTTTTCGGCCTTTCTTTCACAGAATAAATCATTTGCCTATGACAAATCATATTCACAATAAATGTTTCACAGTGTGACAAGAATATTTTAGCCAATCCAAATCGACGTGATACAATTTTGTTTCAGAATGTGGTCCATAACCTTTCAACAACACTGGTATACTATGAGTGTCACGGTTGTGTTGAGAAAGATAAATCCTCCATATTTTCCATCCAGGATCGACATTGTAGCTACCATCCGCCATTTTGAATTGTGTGATCACCTGAGACCATTCCTGGCTAGATAGATGTATAACTATCGGACCTTCCTCTTCTGTATCTCTCAGTATGTCATTTATACTTGAATTGATGTGTGTTAAACTAGACTGTGCAAGAGGTTCTCGCCCCTCAATCACTTTTCTGCGGTTCGTAGCAGTGACAGATGTATAAATATTCGGAAAATATATACATGCTCCAAACACGTCGGCGATCAATTGTTTACTTGAATGAGTATCTGGCTTACAATCTACCAGCACATATTGATATGGCTTTGCTGTAACCTTATTTTACACCTCCATAAATCTGTCCTTATTTTTCTCAAATATTCTGTCTGCCAGCATACCAATTTGTCTCCTGTCTGAGGGACATTTCCAAAGGACCACATACTGAGCATTTCTGGATATTTCCGTGTTGCACTTTCCCTTAGGAAAAGCATTTTGAAGCAGGAGGATAACACTGGTATTTCTATGTCTTCCTTGAGTAAATAGCTTAGATACAATGGTGGAATCCTTCGCTAGATCCATCAAATCATCTAAAACGATGATATTGTTGTATGAATCATCCAAATTTGACAGATTATCCTCGTAATCAGGTAGTCCTTCGATGAAATGTATATCTCTTTTAAGGCTTCTTTTCATATCCTTGTAAACGTCTTGATATTGACCATAATACCACATGATTCGTCTCCTTTTGTGATTGTCGTAGTTGATATGATCCATCTCCAGTAATTGCCTTACAAAATATGTTTTGCCACTCTGTGTTGGTGCTATGACTAACATGGAGAACTTGTGACGAAACCTAAACTCTGGATAAGGTTCAGTAGTCATAACATTGGGCAAGTAAGACTTTAACGAAATGTTATTCGTTTGTTTGACAGCTGAAGTTTTTCTTTGTTTGGGTTTATGACTAACGGTATGTTGAAACATTTGTTCAGTATATGAGAGGCGACATTCTCCAAACTCCGTGAGCCAACTGCTACATTTAGCTTTCTTTAACCAGAGTTGCCGTTCAGCACTGTTAAGTTTATGTACTTGACTGAGATGTGTGTTAATCGTTTTTAAATTCCCTTTTCCGCAAATGGGACAGGATTTACGATTCATATACGGCATGATATGTTGCGTGATCAAATGAGCTTTTTATAGTGATGGAAATGAAAGTGTCACTGTATTTTATAGCTTCTTCTAAACAAGTGGGTTCTGAAAATGTCCTCAAGAGGCCTTCACGTTAGTTCTATATGGATTCTATTGTGGTTCTATTCGAATTCGCCAGTTGTTCTGTATGACTTTTGTATGGATTCTCCTGGGGTTCTCTATGGATTCTCCTGGGGTTCTCTATGGGTTCTCTATGGATTCTCCTGGGATTCTGAATGGATTCTCCTGGGATTCTGAATGGATTCTCCTGGGATTCTGAATGGATTCTCCTGGGATTCTGAATGGATTCTCCTGGGATTCTGAATGGATTCTCCTGGAATTCTGAATGGATTCTCATAGGGTTTTGTATGGGTTCTCCTGGGGTTCTGAATGGATTCTCCTGGGGTTCTCTCAGGGTTCTGAACGGATTCTCCTGGGGTTCTGTATGGGTTCTCAAAGTACTCTGTATATGAAAGAAGAAGAAGAGGAAATGTCGTGTATATCATTGATTATTGTTTATTTGTTATTTTTGGGAATATTGTATGGTCTATACAAGGCCCTTTTAATTTTCTTCTTTTTTAACTTAGCCTTGACGTTATCATCATCATCATCATCATCATCATCATCATCATCATCATCATCATCATCATCATCATCATCATCATCATCATCATCCCTATGTTTATGTTTGTATACCTTTGGACCATGCAGATTATGTTCTTCAACATATTTCTTTCGACGCTCAATCTGGGCTTTAGCTCTATCTTCCACTGCTTGCATGGGAGATACCACCTGTATTGGTTCTTTAATGGTATTGACAGCTATCAATCTCATTCGTTTACCTCCAAATCCCTTTTGATTGCTCCTTCCTGCTTTTATTATTCTTTGCCACTTTTCAGCATCGTTTACCACGGGTACGACCTTCATTGTTTTCATGATGTGACTCGATTGAAGAACAAGAGGTAATATGGTTGGTATTTTTTCTTCATGACATTATATACTCGGGGATAAATATTAGGTCACATTTGAGGTCACATACGGTTTAAATAGATTATCAAATTTGTAACATGAATGATGTGGTGACCTTGAGGTTTTACCGCTTTACATTATGTTTGATCATATATATTATATTCTTTATTATTTTCACAGTTAAATTCAGAATGATATAATGTTTCTCAAATATTAGGTCTATCTAAATAAAATAAAATTCATTAAATTTATTTAATATGATGGTATTTAAAATAAGGTTTATGTGTCACAAGTGCAATGATACGGGTATACAAAGTCATTTCAAGAGCGTGTAAATACTGGACTAGTAAGCCACACTTCACTTTGTTTATAAACCACTAAAACAAAACAACACAGCGTTCTTAACATAAAAAATACTGCTTACCAATTATAAGATTAACTCGCTTGCCCTCGAAGCATCATAAGCATCATCGTGTTACAGGTCAAAGTTTGGTAAGGCTAGACTGAATTACATGACAGCTGATAACTATATATGAGCTTCTGTAGAACATTAAGTCAAACGATATTGAGGGCGTATTTTTGTACATGCTTTTTTGACCGCAGGCAAGATTTTAATCCTAAAAATTAGCTAGATCATGGTTATACCACAATAGAATGGCGCTAAATACCGCTGTGTAAAACAATACTATTGAATAATAAACAACTGTTACAATTTCACTTGCACCTCGGTTAAACAAAAATACAGTGTAAACCTCTCTCACGTTGAACTATGAACTAGTTGTGAATATGTATAACAAAAAAAAATGGACTCTTAAAATGAACAGTATTTAAGGATCATGTTAGATATAGCACGACCCGGTAAGTTAAATTTATAGAACATTTTGATCATACAGTCTATACGATTTCAACCAGTTTTAACCGGATGTTGAGGGAAATCTCATCGATGAGGCAACGTTGAAACGTTCTGAAATCGTCTAAATGTTCGAAAAACGTTGGTATCAACTCTGACGGCACGAAAACGTTCGGAAATTCCATCGATGACGTAGTTGATGAAAACGGGGAATACCCTTGAGCGAAACGAAATGGACTCTTTCTGTTTAGGATTATACCGAATTGACCCCTAGTTAAATATGTTAAAGTTTAATTTATTGAACAATTTTGAGTAATAAATACTTACACTTCAACTTATTTCAATCGATATATCCGATGGCTCTCCTAAATCAATCTAAAATCATCCTGCTATTTGTAAAGAAATGACAATTGTATGGCTTGTTATCATACTACGACCTACCAACGTTATAGTCCTGGAACATTGGATAATGTCTGGCTTCTGGAAAAGTCAACCTCGATGTCAATCCGGACGTCGACCTTACGTTTGCGGGGGTGTGGAATTCGAGTCCTATAGGACTGGTTTAATAAAAGGGGATTACCCTGTTTTCTAGGTGGGAATTCCCTGAATGACGCAGTAGATGAAAAATGGGGAATACCCGTTTTGCACCCCCTACACATCGATGAACCCCCTTCCATAGGGATACGTGTTAAAGATATTTGAAACTCTCTAAATGACAACTACTTACGTTTATCATTTATTGCGGGAGATCTATACGTCCATAATATGTGATATTCTTAATATAGACAACAATTCATTACCGTAATGTTCATATCCCACCATATATATCTAGCTAGTATATCTATAGGCGATCACGTTTTATAGTTAATATAAGCCTATGTATCATCATGTTTTCTTTGGTGTAGAGCAAATGGAGGATATATGGAATTCTTATTTCTTTCGTGGTGTCTACTGACGTCTTAATCACTTTAGCAGCCGATTCAACAAAGCTCAGAAGAACATTTCCACCTTCTGGTACATCAAAGAAGCTAGGATATATTGACTTGATGGATGATTTCATTGCTTGTCTCAAGCAATCAGTCCAGCAAAAACAGGATAATCTCATTGCTACTTTTAAAAAAGTAAAATGACATCACCAATCAGCTAAATATATTACAGTTTCTGTTTTGTGCCATAGGCGGCGCGCAAGGCTTATTTGAAGGGGTTATTCCAGTGAAATGGTCCAGAGTAGGAGTGGGGGAATCTCCCAAAATACAGAGTTTGTATTGGGTCGCGTATCTCCCATTAGTTCAACAAGTTAAACCTAGTCTGGGCCTTATTTCCCATCTGACATATCTTGTGGCCCGCCCTAGGTTTAACTTCCGTGCCTATTCAGCCCTTGATGCAAAATATTCAATGGTGGTCTATGGCAGCGCATGTAATTTCATGCGCGTTTAATTAATAACTGATACTGAGAATTTGCAACAAATGAAAGCATACCACGGAAGTTAAACCCAATCACGGCAACAAGAACATTCAGATTAATAAATGAAAGCCGTGGTATTGGGTTTAACTTGTTGAACTAATCTCCCATGTGATAGATCCATATAAAGCAGGACCATATAGGAGTCCAACTTACTGTTGTCCGCCATTTTAAATATCATGTAATAGATACAAATGAGGCTTGTAGGACCATTTAGGAATCCAACTTACTATTGTCCGCCATTTTGAATATCATGTAATAGATACAAGGCTTGTAGGACCATTTAGGAATCCAACGTACTGTTGTCCGCCATTTTGAATATCATGTAATAGATACAAGGCTTGTAGGACCATTTAGGAATCCAACTTACTATTGTTCGCCATTTTGAATATCATGCAATAGATACAAGGCTTGTAGGACCATTTAGGAATCCAACTTACTATTGTTCGCCATTTTGAATATCATGCAATAGATACAAGGCTTGTAGGACCATTTAGGAATCCAACGTACTGTTGTTCGCCATTTTGAATATCATGTAATAGATACAAGGCTTGTAGGACCATTTAGGAATCCAACTTACTATTGTTCGCCATTTTGAATATCATGCAATAGATACAAGGCTTGTAGGACCATTTAGGAATCCAACTTACTATTGTCCGCCATTTTGAATATCATGCAATAGATACAAGGCTTGTAGGACCATTTAGGAATCCAACGTACTGTTGTCCGCCATTTTGAATATCATGTAATACGTAGGACCATATTTAGGGAAAGTTCAGGGGAAGAGCCTAACATCAAATACATGTAATACTTAATACCCATGGGAGTATCTCACTTCTTCTGGGTCCAGACCAAAAGTTTTATTTATCTTTTTTTGTTTATTAGATACACGCCTGAAGAACGAGCCCCTTTCTCTTGGGTCGTTTCACTATCTGATGATAAAAGGGAACATTTTTGCTCTGGAGTTATTCTGAGCGATAGATGGATAATGACGGCGGGCCACTGTATGTGTCCAGATGAAAACGATGACTGTTGTAACCCGGATAAGGAGTACGTACGAACAGCGTTTTTGAATTCCCAGCGGCGATGGTGCATTGAGTAATAGGTAGTGAGATTTCCCCCAGGTATCAAAAAAGAACAAAAAGCCCCGTAGCGCAAATTACATGGTTGTATGTTTTCAACAATAAAAAACTCATCCGAGCGCACTAACACTCACATAATTGTTTTGAAGGACATCACGGTTTATTGCAATCCAAATCCTGTGGTGCACTAGCAAGAAGCCGGCGCAATTGATATACGCTGTTACCCGACAAGTTTGATACATCGTAATTATGCCTTGGTCACATAGGCTCCGATTTTCACCACGGCGCCTGGCCGATGAGTATTTTGTACAAAATCGGCCGGCGAGCCCGGCCATCGAACGGACGCTGGGCGATGATCGCCCATCATCGGGCAATTTTTAGACATCGTACGGGCCCCGGCAGAGTTTTATCGCGGAGATAAAAGTTGCCGATGTCTTGGCAATTTTTCTCAACCAAACTCATCGGAACCTACCCGGCTGTGTCCCGTCCGGTCATCGTACGATTTTTTTATCTTGCGGCGCCTGGTGGCATTGCACGGTCATCTTGGGATTTTGCGTACTGATTTGTTTGATAAATCTTAATAATGATTACTTATAAAGTGATATAAAGGTTTTAAAAATAATGAGGTAAGGAATTATAATTGCTACACAGACATTTTCTATAAAACACAAATGGAACGATTAAGCTTACTGGAAAACAATGACACACAATTGAATAGTTGGGCGGGTGAGTTGATCTAGTCATTCTTAGCTTATATTGACATTAATAGTGTATGTCTGACATACACATTAAATAGAGTGATACATTTTTATGCCTATATTCACTCATGCATATACCATTACAAATCATTTGTTTTAAAAACCTTCTGAGTGTCTATCAAACTATTTCGTTTTCAAAGGTTGCATTCACGCCATGTGGAACAGTCATATATTGGGTCATACAGGGATTTAGTATAAATCTAGAGGCCTATAGATCGACCGATGTCCTGGCGGGTGCCGTACGGCCATCGGCAGATAGCCTTGCGATACCCGTGCGATGTCTTTCAGATTGCGGGCGCAATACTGTGCCTGTTCTAATGTGACCACACTCACGATTAGATCAAGACATCGGTGAAAATTCACCGACGCCCGGCCGATTGAGTATTTTGTTCGAAATTGAATACAATATTGAACATAACACCCAATCGGTCGGGCGCCGGCCGATGGATCGGCGCATATGTGACCTAGGCATTACACATCGGTCGATGACTACTCATCGGCCGGCGCCTATATGACCTAGGCATAACTGCTTTTGTTTAACACGTGCGAGCTTGTCATTTGCAACGCGTGGGCTCATTGTCCTATTTCGTGATACCCAGGAGACACATTTATTATATATTATGCAATGCACTAGCCCACGGGTTCTCTAACTCGAACTGATGTAACATTTTAGTTATTTCACCAAATAAACTAGAGATCCAACCTACTATTAAAGTAATATTTTGTAATATTTTCGATATGACACATTTTTACAATAAATGATGTTGATTCATCAGTTCTTGCAATAATTCTAAATATGCATGCTCCGTCATTATAAATATTAAAGATGTGATATGAGTGAATGGATAGTAACAGCAGGTACACGAAACGTATTAAATAAAGACCAAAACATCGTCCAAACAAGGAGTGTAGAAAGGGGTATACTGCACAAAGACTACAAACATTTGCCGGAAAATGATGAAATGGATATTGCGTTAATTAAAATCAAAATACCTTTTAATTTCACATACGACTATGTCCAACCTTGTCTACTTCCGGCAAGTACATGCGCCAAAATGCTACCAGACGGCACATGCCAGGAATTTGACACATGGGGAGAGTACAAAGATTGTAAGGCGGCGGGTTGGAGTGGTGAAAAAGGTAACGATTTAACTTCACCAATTCTAGAGATTTTTAAACTAAAAAATGCGGTATTTGATCCAGACCCAGAGGCTTCGATCTTTTTGTTGCTGTGCTTATACTGCTCATTTGATTAATTTCATGTCACCATTATATTTTAGGCGTCCGAAGTGGTCTGGTGATTGTATGGGTCAAGGAATCTATTGATTCGAAACATATAATTGTAACAGAGACTACAAGGCCGGCGAAGGGGAAGAAGAATGCCCAGATTTGTAACGTACGTACGATATGCACGGGTAGTATCTAAAGCCCCGCTATAATTTAAAAATCGCGAGCAAGTTCCCGCTGAAATCGCGAGGAATAAAAAGAAGTCATGGGTTCTTTTTTGTGTTCTTGAATTGTATAATTTACAAAACATTTTCTTTTAATTTTTCCCAATGATTACATGGTATTGAGACTAAAAAGCAACTGCTGGAAAAAATGTATCACAAGCGGTCGTTCTGTGGTTCGTTATTTGTCAATTGAACAGAAAAAGTATCATTTTGAATCTTTATCTATATATTTCTATACGTTATTGGTGAAGAACGATGTTGTCCTGTGGTTGAAATAACGATAGTGATATGAAATAAAGATGTACCGAGTTTCACTTCCTAAAGCTTTACAGAACATTTTATATTTAAATTTTATCATATCCCTCAAGGCCCCGCTTCTAGCAGGAGCAATAAAGCAAAGGTCCCGCTGAAATCAGGAGGAGGCCCCGCTGAAAACATGAGGAGGTCCCGCTGAAAACACGAGCAAGTATCTCTCAAAAATGGAGTGAATCCCGATTATACCCTGAAAATCTCCCACTTTCGTACCCACCTTAATCCACTATTGTACCCAGTTTGATGAATACATTCTTTGTCAATACAATTCTCAATAACAGTAAATACAACTGTTTAATATAGTTCATATTATGATACGTTGTTATGGAAAACTGCAGTATCATATTTCCATGCCATTTTACAGAATAAGAAAGATCATCTGAGAAATGTGATGAGTATTAGATCGGACGAAATGTTAAACATTTAACCTCATTTTCATAATTTGAAGTAATATAAGTTATTGAATGATTTGAAGTGCTATATAGGATATATTGTGCTAAAAAATATATCCTATGTTGCGCTTCACATCGTTGTATAACGTTTTTTATCGTGTGATCTTGCTACATAGTCCATAGGAAATATTCTGTATTCTCTGTATTGCAACTGTCCCCTCTGTTCCATCTTTGAGTACAAGTCGATATTCAGTAAGATACACGAATAAGCGTGCGTTTAGGTCAACCTAAAATGATTTAGTCAGAATAATGTTTATGAATATTATTCCTATATCAATCTCCTGTTGCTTACTTGCTTGCTCGCTTTCTCTCTTCCTTGCTTCTTCGCATCCTTCCTTCCTTGCTTCCTGGCTTCCTTCCTCGCTTCCTCACATCCTTCCTTCCTCGCTTCCTTCCATCCTTGCTTCCTTCCATCCTCGCTTCCTTCCTTCTTTGCTTCCTTGCTTCATTGCTTCCTTGCTTCCTCACTTCATTCTTTCGCTTCCTTTCTTTCTTGCTTCCTTCCTTGCTTCCCTCCTCCCTTCCTTCCTCGCTTCCTTCCTCGCTTCCTTCCTTCCTCGCTTCCTTGCTTCCTCGCATTCTTCCATCCTTCCTTCCTCGCTTCCTTCCTTCCATCCTTGCTTTCTTCCTTCCTTTCTTGCATCCTCCCTCCCTTCCTTGTTTCCTCCCTTCCTTGCTTCCTCACTTCCTACCTTCTTCGCTTCCTTGCATCCTTCCTTCCTCGCTTCGTTCCTTCCTTGCTTCCTTCCTTCCTTCCTTTCTTCCTCGCTTACTTCCTTCCTCGCATCCTTCCTTCCTTGCTTCCTCCTTTCCTTGCTTCCTTCCTTCTTCCTTGCTTCCTTCCTTGCTTCTTTCCCTCCTTGCTTCCTCGCTTCCTTTCTTCCTGGCTTCCTTCCTTCCTTGCTTCCTCGCTTCCTTCCTTCCTGGCTTCCTTCCTTCCTTGCTTCTTTCCTTCCTTGCTTCCTCCTTTCCTTGCTTCCTCCCTTCCTTGCTTTTTCCCCTCCTTGCTTCCTCGCTTCCTTTCTTCCTGGCTTCCTTCCTTCCTTGCTTCCTCGCTTCTTTCCTTCCTCGTTTCCTTCCTTCCTTGCTTCCTTCCTTCCTGGCTTCCTTCCTTCCTTGCTTCCTCGCTTCTTTCCTTCCTCGCTTCCTTCCTTCCTTGCTTCTTTCCTTTCTCGCTTCCTACCTTCCTTTCTTCCTCGCCTCTTCTTTTCTTGCTTCCTTCCTTCTTTGCTTCCTTCCTTCCTCGCATCTTTCCTTCCTCGCTTGCTTCCCACCTTGCTTCCTCGCTTCCTTCCCTCCTCGCTTCCTTCCTCCCTCGCCTCTTCTTTTCTTGCTTCCTTCCTTCCTTCCTTGCTTCCTCGCTTCCTTCCGTCCTTGCATATTTCCTTCCTCATCCTTCCTACCTTGCTTCCTCGCTTCCTTCCCTCCTTGCTTCCTCGCTTCCTTCCTTCCTCACTTCCTTCCTTCCTTCCTTGCTTTTATCCTACCTCGCTCCTTTCTTTCCTCCTTCTTTGTTTCCTCGCTTTCTTCATAAATTTCTTCCTCACTTCCTTTCCTCCTTCCTTCCTTGCTTCATGCCTTCCTTCCATGCTTCCTCGCTTCCTTCCTTGCTTTTTTCCTTGCTTCCTTCTTTCCTTCCCTGTCGCTTCCTTCCTTCCTCACTTCCCTCCTTCATTTCTTGCTTCCTTCCTTCCTCGCTTCCTTTTTCCTCCTTCCTTGCATCCTCGATTTCTTCGTTTTTTCCTCGCGTCCTTCCTTTTTCGCTTCATTCCTTCCTTGCTTCCTCGCTTCGTCCCTCGCTTCCTTCTCTCCTCCTTCCTTGCTTCCTCGCTTTCTTCTTTCCTTGCTTCCTTGATTCCTTCCTTCCTCACTTGCATCCTCCTTTCCTTGCTTCCTCCCTTCCTCCTTTCCTCCTTCCTTGCTTCCTCGTTTCATTCATTCTTTCCTCACGTTGTTCTTTTGTCGCTTCATTCCCTCCTTCCCTCCTTGCTTCCTTGCTTTCTCGCCTTCTTCTTTCTTTCCTTACTTACTTCCTTCCTTGCTTTTTCCTTCTTTCCTTTCTTGCGTCTTTGCTTGCTTCCTTCCTTCCTTGATTCATCGTTTCCTTCCTTCTTTGCTTCCTGGCTTCCTTTCTTCCTCGTTCCCTTCCTTGCTTCCTTCCTTGCTTCCTCAGTTCCTTCCTTCCTTGCTTCCTCGAATCGTTCCTTCCTTGTTCCTTCGCTTCCGTCCTTTCTTTCTTCCTCAGTTCCTTCCTTCCTTGCTTCCTCGCTTTCTTTCCTCATCGCTTTCTCGTTTCCTTCCTTGCTTCCTTCCTTCTTTGCTTCCTCGCGTACTTCCTTCCTCGCAATCTTTCCTTCCTCACTTCCTTCCTACCTTGCTTCCTCGCTTCATTCCTTCCTCGCTTCATTCCTTCCTTGCTTCCTCGCTTCCTTCTTTCCTCGTTTCCCTCCTTCCTTCCTTGCTTTTTTCCTTCCTCGCTCCCTTCTTTCCCCCTTCTTTGCTTCCTCGCTTCCTTCACAAATTTCTTCCTCACTTCCTTCCTTTCTTCCTTCCTTCCTTGCTTCATTCCCTCCTTCCATGCTTCCTCGCTTTCTTCCTTGCTTCCTCGCTTTCTTCTTTCCATCCTTCCTCGCTTCCTTCTTTCCTCATCCCTTGCTTCCTCGCTTCTTTCGTTTTTTTCCTCGCCTCCTTCCTTTCTCGCTCCATTCCTTTCTTGCTTCCTCGCTTCCATCTTTCCTCCTTCATTGCTTCCTCGCTTCCATCTTTCCTTGCTTCATCGCTTCTTTCCTTCCTCACTTCCCTCTTTCCTTCCTTGCTTCCTTCCTTCCTCACTTCTTCCTTTACTCCTTCCTTGCTTCCTCGTTTCCTTTATTCTTTCCTCGTGTCCTTCTTTTCTCGCTTCATTTCTTCATTGTTTTCTTCTCTCCTTGCTTCCTTGCATTCTCGCCTTCTTCCTTCCTTCCTTACTTCCTTGCTTTTTCCTTCCTTTCTTTGCGTCTTTGCTTGCTTCCTTCCTTCCTTCCTTGCTTTCTCGTTTCCTTCCTTCTTTGCTTCCTGGCTTCCTTTCTTCCTCGCTTCCTTACTTGCTAGCTTCCCTGCTTAATTCTTAACTCGCATCGTTCCTTTCTTGCTCCCTCAGTTCCTTCCTTTCTTCCTCAGTTGCTTCCTTGCTTGCTTCCTCGCTTTCTTCCCCCCTCGCTTTCTCGTTTCCTTGCTTCCTTCATTGCTTCTTTCCTTCCCTCCTTCCTTCCTTTTTCCTTCCTTGCTAACTTATATTATTCCCACCTTCACTTCCTCGATTTACTTCCTCCATTCCTTCTTTACTTGCTTACTCAATTACTTACTTTGTTGCTTGTTTACTTCCTCACGTCCTTGCTTGCTTTCTTGATTATTTATATTCTTTCATATGGCAGTGGAAAGACAAATTTTGATGAAAACCTGCAAACGAACAAACGAACGAGGAAAGAATGCACGGATGGACAGAAGAAGAGCCGAAAAAACAATGAATGAACAAACGGACGGATAGGGGGCCAAAAGAACGCATGAAGGAAAGATAGAAGAAAACAATTTACAAAAGATCGAACCCATGCACGCAAGAACGTAGTTACAAACAAACGCACGAATGAACGCACGCAGGAACGAACATACAAACGAACGCAAAAAGAACGAACAGACGAACGCACACATGAATGGACGGTTGAACGAAAGCACGCACGGACGAACGGACGCCTAGACGGACGAACCCATGAACCTATGAAGGGCAGTCAGACGAAAGCAAGCACAAACGGACGGTCAGACGAACGCATGCGCACACAAACGGACGAACAATCGCACGAACGGATGCACGCACGAACGAACGAATGGACGGTCGGACGAACGCTATCACGAACGCATGGTTGGGCGATGCACGCACGAACGAACAATCGGTCGGATGAACGCACGCATGAATGAACGGACCGTCGGACGAACGCACGGTCAGATGAACGCACGCACGAACGAACGGTCGGTCGAATGCACGCACGAATGAACGGTCGGACAAAGAAACCAATGAAATATATGTGTCCTCAGAAGTATAATCCTTGGAATAGTGAATTATGTAGAATGTACATTTAACTCCGAAATGTACAATGTCTATTTACATATAAAAATTCGATCATGCCGCTGACAGATGGATTAGACTGCCTGAAGTTGAAGAAGAAATATTTGTGATGTTGTCATAGAATGATATGTTATGTGATTGTCATTAAAACGTTATCGTATACGTTCATATAAAGAAGCTCACTATATTCATGGAATATTGATGAAGCTTTCCTCGTGATCGAAGCGGGTAGTTGTGGAATTTGCTCGTGTTTTCAGCGGGGTCTCCTCATGTTTTCAGCGGGGCCTCCTCATGTTTTCAGCGGGGCCACTGGAACACCTTTAATAATGTATTTCGACCCCCATGGCAGGTGTCATTGTCCAGTAACTTTTCAATACAGACCATCTTGATCTGATATTTATTATGGAGTATGTAAATCGTATTTATTGCCTTTATTTTAACGATAAAGGTAATATATGAACAGTAAATTGTGCAAACGTGCATGTTGACGCCCCTTTCCTTCATGCAAGTAAAAAATAATCATTTTTCATGTCATTTTTTGTCAAATATATCTGTTTTCTAAGTTTTGCTGGAATATCAAAGAACGGTAATAAGTATTTTCATCCTTTTGGTTCATTTTCCAAAGTGATACAAATAAACAGGACTATGCTCGCGATTTCAGTGGGAACTTGCTCGCGACTTTTCAATCATAGCGGGGCTTTAGATACTACCCGTGATATGTATTTCTATATAATAAATATGAATTCAAATGTACAATTCAGGGAAACTAATAATGTTACAAAATGGTTCGAGAGGATGATGCATCAATTATTTAGCATACAGGTTTTTAAGGTATACAAACTCTTGTGTGAATGAAAAATTTATCCCTCACCCTCTTCCCTCGACATAAGACTGCATTTTTTATTCAAACTTCAAACAATTACAAAACAATAAGACGAATAAATCTGAAATATGGAACCCTTGCAGGTCATATCTCAATTATTACCTGCATTGATGGGCTTATAGTCTCGATTGTTTTAGAGGGAGGTCTTATAACAGGATCTTAAGAGGTTCTGGACAAATAATTTGATTCTGGACTTGTCATATTTTTTTTCAACGAAATCACATCCAAGGGTTGAATTTTTATTAGCTATTTAGAGAGTGAGTCCTGCCTAGTATTAATTTCAATAAAAAAGTTAAAATAGAACCCTATTTGAGAGTCAATCTAATACTTACATTACATTGATAAATTAAGGCAAATCCTGAAATATTTTTAAAGTGCATTTTTTATAAAATATTATCCAGCAAGTATTTAGATGAAACGGTCTTATTTAGATACAAATCATAACATGATGATATTTTTCATTAAACATTTTTCAATGAAATTCAATTCAAGGGTCAAGATAAAACGAGCTAATTTAGGTGAAAACCCTTACATAATGATGTGTTTTCATAACTTCTTTCATAAAATTCCATCAAGGGGTGAAGATAAAATGATCGAATTTAAGTGATTTAGGATCACGAGGATATGTTTTCTTTGATATTTTCTATGAAATCCCATCCAATGGTCAAGGTAAAATTTTGATTCTGATTTGGTATTAGGTCACGTGTTCGAAAGATCCATATAAAGCCCATAGAACCATATAGGAACGTCATTTTGAATGTCACGTGATAGATCCATATAAGGCTTTTAGAACCATGTATGGAAAGATGAGGGGAAGCCCCTGACACCTGTTTCACGATTTTATCCGAACGTTGTTCGGATCATTTCGGTTTTTATGCACTTCATTATTGTACCGAAGTTTTCCGATTCGATTCGTCGTATTTCGGAATCCTGGTGACAATTCTATACTCCATTGGAGTATTTTTGACCTACTTCTTATGACGGAAATTCCCGAACCTTGTTCGGATTAATCCGGATTTTCTGACCTACTTTATCTACCGAGATTTCACGAGTTAACATTCGTCTCATTCCGGAATCCTGGTGACAATTTTATACTCTTTTGGAGTATTTTTGATCTACTTTTTCTTGACAACAAGCAAATCAAAAAGTTCGACATGAACGGGTCTCGATCAACTAACCTAGACATGGAAGCCAGGCACGCTAACCATGAGGCCAACGAGCTACCGATATGAAAGAACAAAAGTATTATATATTTATACCGAGCGTCAATTCAAAATGATCCTCACTTAAATACGACTCGTCAGTTGTATCGAGAATAGTAGAACGCCTATGGCGCTAGTGAATAACCAAGTCCCAGGTGAGTGGTTCGTATCCCTCCGTGATATACTATTTTTGTTTTATTAAATACGACAGAAAGGAGCAAGGTGTAGGTTGGAAACAAGACGTTAGTTTGTTTCAAAACTGTTTGGAAACATTAATCTCTGATAATTTCAGGTTTTCCACTCCTGAAGGGCCTCTAGATCTATGAAATTCAATAATCCACTCAGTAAAAATACGATTTCTCTGCAACCTGATGTCCAATCAAGATCATTCAAATATATATGTGTTCCTGACACGTTTGGGTGTCCGGGAATAAAATAGCTTGTGAAAACTGGCTTTGTATAAAAAACCTCCTACCTCATACCCACCTACCCACGTACGTGGGACATAATACAGTCTTTGAAGGGTTCAATTTTAAAGATCTTAGCCTTACTCGAGTCTCTAGCTTACAGCTAGACGAAACTTCATTGATTTCGTATGTACTGTGCTACACGCACCTACACGCACCTAGAACTCATTTTTAATAAATTTTATAAATATTTTTAAGAATATTAATCATATTTAGGATGAAGCGTTGCTTGTCTGGATTTAGATATTTCAAAATTTCATTTCGGAGTTTGACACAAGGTGAAATTTTCTCGCTGCAGCTAAAAATGGCTTCCGGTTCTGGACGTGAATAACATTTGAAATTATTCTCGCTTTAAGAAATCAAATATAACAATAGATTCAGACGGGGATGTGAGCTGATGTTCTTCAAATCTATACATAAAGGTATATTTCATATTATTATGCCATATTTACTGTGCGTGTGACACAATGATTTACACTATTTATAATACTAAGGCAGCTCAATCTTCCTCCTCAAAGCCGGAATATAGAGAAGGCTTTGGACCGAAGTAATCTTAGCCTATTAAATCTTAGTTTATGACGAATTATAGAAGCATTTGTAACGATCCTTGATAGCAAGTTGCTACTACATCCCAGCTGGGTTCGATTCCCACTCGGAGCATCGAATTTAGCACACTTTCTTTAAATTTCTTTATCTGGCTTGTTGGACCTATGGTCGCGGTCGTTAGTTATTTATTCCCCCGGGGCGCGCTCGGGTCAACATTAAAATGCATCCACATGCCTTTATTTATGGATCTGTCATCTGTCTGTATAAAACAAAGCCGGAATTGTAGAAATGTTAATACTTTGAGCTATTTTGAGATTTAATAATCATTAAAATTGAACCCTTCAATGACTGTATCATATTCCACGTAGGTGGGTAGGTGGGTATGAGGTAGGAGGTTTTTTATACAAAGCCGTGAAAACTATATACAAAAGTGTTCCAGAGACCCTTATCTACTTGGCTAAGGTTTTATTTGAAGATACATTGCCTTATTAAGCAGGTAGAGGGGCATACAGAACACGGAAGCAAATGCTATGTTGAAAATTTTCTATATTTCAATTTGAACCTGTGTTTACATGTCACGTAGGCCAGTGTTTTATATGGGGATTATATGTACTTTACTTGTTTACATGTCCAGTGGTTTCAGTAACTTTCTGCACAAGGGGCAGATGAAAAAACAAGAGGCGCCATTCAAAACAACCAATTTTACACTCCCGGAAATGCAAATTCTTGTCCATTGACAGAAAGTGGACAGATGAACAAGGGCATGGAAGGCTTTGCCAAAAATGATATAAAATTCTGATGTGCATTATATTTAAAAGACAATGTATCTGAACTACAATATTATTCTACAGTCAATCAAAGTTTTGAACTTTTAATCCTATTTAGAGGTGATTTAAAAGATGTCCAGGATTTTACTTTTTGCAGGTTTGTCAAAGTCATTTCCCCATGTGATATTGGCTCAATTGGATTTACCACAAGACATGGGCTACACAAATGACACCTTGAACTGTGGTGACTATGGCAACTTATATAGAATGTCATTTACCTTTTATAAGATAACTGACCCTTACATAGGATGCAGTTTACAAATTCAAATGCATCTGCTGAATTGGACACTTTTAATATTTTGCAACCTAAGTGACCTCATCGTGACATCATTTAGGTGGCAACATTTCTCCTTGTCTATCTTTTTCTATGCTAAACTAAAAAGATAAACCAATGTTGACTGTCTAACCAGGTTAAAAGGATGAATATTACCATTGGTTTCTGTGAGAACTAAAATTTCGAAATGCATTTGCCCTGAACCACTTTCATCCATGAATGAGTTTAATGCTCGCGTATTTATCAACCAATTTCCTTAATTTTGTCGGCAATAAACAAGTGAGGATGAATGATATGCATCGATGTGAATTATGTGTTACTGTAACCTCTCAAAGGTACTTTTTAATAAATTCTTGATATTTTGAACAAAAGGTCCTTCAAAAAAAATAATTCTGAAATTAATAAAAAGTTTCACATTTCACACGTTGATAATATTGGATAAAAAATAAGCCAAAGTTTATATTGGACCTTTAACTGATTAATACAAGTTTACACCCATTGGAAAGATGCACTGTGACTGGTTGAACAGAGTACATTTATCACATACATTTATCTGCATGTCCCACGGAAAATAAGGTACAAATCATATACAAGGAAGTGCAAAATAAGATCCTAAATAAAATGAAGGATAGTCTATAGAACACTTAATTTTCCCCAAACTTAGACAATATTTGGCTTCTGACAAACGGCGAATTATCGAAAACAAACGGCGATTTTAGGCACTCGCCCCCTGCTATTGAAAGCCCAGCATGAACGTAAATCATTACATGAAATCTGCATTCTTCTGGGTTTAATCTGGGTTTGTATTGTCTTATTGGGGCTTTTCGACTTTAAAACAAACCCTACCTAAATGGATTGTGTCTCGGGAACGTTTTTGTAAATAGTTATTATAAACAATTCTGAAAGAATATCACATATTTTTGTCTTCCCGATTTCAGTCATGAATTACGTCAATTTCTCGTGCAAACATTGGGATGCCCGAACGTGTCAGGAACATATAGATACTCGAATGATGTTGATTGAACATCAGGGTGCAGAGAAATCGTAATTTTACTGAGTGGCTTCACGAAAAAATAAGCAGCACTTTAGGCCACCTTAAATATACTCGGGGTGGAAGGTGTGAGAATTGTGCAGAAAATGACTTTGTGAGCTGGATGGAGTTTCTCTGTATTTTTCATTCTATTAAGGTTTCCTGCATAAGGGATTTCGCCTGCGAAGCATAGAACTCTTGCGAACATATCTAAATATTGGTCCGAAGAAGACATACCTTGTATTTTTTAGAAAAAAATTGGCTAAAAATGGAAACTACAAAAAGTCAAAATGTTCAACTCAAACAAAATTCTAGCTATTTAATATTAACACTATGTATTATTTAATGTTTTTCAGATGTTAAAGGATCTTCATTAGTGTACTAGTGTCTAGAAATAAGATAATTAAGGACAAAATTTGGCATTTTTGATCATTTTCGCTTTCAGCAGTAACATATAGTTCCTTATATCTTGAGTTTAATGTTGACTGGTTGTTGCAATTTTCATTAAATCTATGCTTGTACATGTCTTCTTCCATTTAAGATACAAAAAATGTATATTGGACCACCAATGGTCATATTAGAGCTTTCAGATCTCCCCTACCCCATTTATTATGAAAAATTACTGAAACATATGAAAATATAAAATAACTTGAATTCATAAACTTTAACAATGTTGTAGCTATTCTATATCAATATTATGTATTATTTAATGTTTTTCAGATATTTCAGAACCTTTATTGGTATACAAGTGCCTAGAAATGAGACATTTAAGGACAAAACTTGGCATTTTTTAAAATCATTTTGGCTTTCAGCAGTAACATATAGTTCCTCATATATTGAGTTTTATGCTTACTGGTTGTTGCAATTTTAATCAAATCTGTTCTTGTAGATGTCTTCTTCCATTTAAGGTATAGGAAATGTATAGTGGACTAACAATGGTCATATTAGAGCTTTCAGATCTCCCCTACCCCATTTATCATGAAAAATTAAAGAAAAATATGAAAATATAAAATAACTTGAAACTATAAACTTTAATAAAGTTGCAGCTATTCTATATCAATATTATGTGTTATTTAATGTTTTTTTAGATATTTCAGAACCTTTATTGGTAAATTAGTGCCTAGAAATGAGACATTTAAGGACAAAACATGGCCTTTCTCTCCATTTTCGCTTTCAGCAATAACATATAGGTCCTTATATATTGAGTTTAATGCTGACTGGTAGGTGCATTCTTAGTCAAAGTTGTTCTTGTAGATGTCTTCTTTCATTTAAGATATAAAAAATGTATAGTGGATGACCAATGTTCATAGTAGAGCTTTCAGATCTCCCCTACCCCATTTATTAGGAAAAATGACCGGAAATATTAATAAAAAGTAAAATAACTTCAAATTATGAACTTTTACAAAGTTGTACCTATTTTATGTTGATACTATGTATTATTTAATCTTTTTCTGATGTTTCAGGACCCTCATTAGTATTCTAATGCCTAGAAATGAGATATTTAAGGACAAAACTTGGCTTTTTTTCATTTTCGCTTTCAGCAATAACACATATGTCCCTATATCTTGAGTTTTATGCTGACTGGTTGGTGCATTCTTTGTCAGATCTGTTCTTGTACATGTCTTCTTCCATTTAGGATATCGAAAATGTATATTGGACAACCAATGTTGATATTATAGCTTTCATGTCTCCCCTGCCCCATTTATAATATAAATGAAAAAGTAATTTCCAATCATAAACTTTAACAAAATTGTAGCTATTCTCTATCAATACTATGTATTATTTAATGTAACCTTCATTTGATTACATGTGTCTAAAATTTGGCATTTTTAGCAATCTGCTTTTAGCAGTATCATATAATTTTCCACAATTATAATTCTTTGATGATAGATTCATATATGCTTTTTATTGAATCTGTCTTTTCTGATTTAAGTTAAAGAAAATGTATGTAAGACAACGAATGTTTTTATTAGAGGTCTAAGATCTGCCCTCCACCAATAAATGAGAAGAACAACACAAATGTTATTATTGCATGTTAACATTCTTAAACTTTTCAAAAGTTTAGCACATTTATTAGCACACTAAAATCAAAAAATGACACATAAATGGGCAAAATGACCAATTTTTCACTTTCAGCAATAGTTGTTTATATTTTTAGTTGGATGGTGATTAGTTGACATATTTTAGATCATATATATTCAATTATGTGTCTTGTTATCTTCAAATCATGGAAAATGTGTTTTAAACACAAATATACATATTAGAGATAAAATTACTACACTACCATATTTTTAAAAGATTACTCAAAAATAGAATAATGTGAAATAATTTTGTAATTTCACAGTTTACTCTCATATGAATCAAAAGATATGTCTCTATATAAACATGATTGTTCACAACTCTCGAACTTAATCCAGCAACAGCCTGATTTTTCAAATCTCCCTGGTTCTATGTTAGAGCTGCATTTAAGTCATTTTAAAGGTCTAAGTTGCTCATGACACCACAAGCTATATATTCAGATATGTAATATAAGATCTCTAAATAATTTTTATAGTTCTGAGAAACTCATCCTTAAATATTGTCCAACAATGTGCACTATGTTGTTCATTGCCTCATGGACAAGTAGCAATACACCCTTGACTAGAAACTTTGTATTTGCAATTTTCGGTGCCTTTTGCCATTTTACATTTCCGAATTGCCAAGGACATATGTTTCTTGTGTTGCTACGAAGGTTTGTTTGTGAATACTGGTACAAGACACCCATCTTTGATATATCTTCAAATAGGTATTGCACTTTGAGATTCATATAGTAATTTAGAATGCTACCTTGAAGGACATAAGAAACTTTAAGAGCTCTTTTTAACTCTCATCCTTCTTTGCAAGCAACATTCTGTATCATCGATCAGACTGAATACAAATTCTCTCAACATTGAACTCCTTTGTCTTGTCTGCAGCACTGTAACAGACATGGGCCATAAGGAGAGTGTCAACTTCTTCATGATCAGTATTTGATAGATAAGTTGCAACTATCAGTTTTGCAAAGTTCAATAGCAGCTCTTCCATAAGTGAAATTCATCCCATTTTAGTAACATTGCTTCACAAACCAAAGACAGCTTACCATTTTGTAATCCTTTCCAAAATCATCTTGTTGGCTGTTCTTCATTTCACAATGTTTACATTTACCAAAATATCCCCAAGCCCAATATCCACCATGAACTTCCTAATTACACCACCCCTAGGTGTAATATGGAAATCACCAAGCCTTTGACAACATTACAATTACTCAGATGCGAGTAGGTAGTTACCAGTTTCGCCACCAGGTGGCTGATTCGGGGGAAATAACATGGCAGGGTATTACAAAATTCCCTTAAACTTGAATATTTATCAGTTTTAGTGGTTCACTTTTCATATTACCCTTATGTATAGTTATACAAATTAAAATATGTCCAGTAAAAGAAAATATTATCTGCCCAAGACAAGAAAAGATATTTCCCTTTTTGTAATTTTACAACATGGGGGCTATGGGGAATCTCCCCGACCTAGAAGTCACATTTTCAAAGAAAATTAAAATTTCAAAGTTGATAAATTCTTTTCAAAACCATATTTCTAGATGTTATTTTACATGTACATTCCAAATATGACATCAATTTGACTGAATTTTGAATTTTTAATGACTTAAATCAAGATTATTTCTACTCGCATCTAGGATATTGATATGAGGGAATTCAACCAATATGGCTTGATCACTGGTTATAATTATCACAGTACTATACCCCATTACTTTTAAATATATTCCAAGTGTTGTACTATACATTGCATAGATTCATGAGCAGTTTGCAACATATTATAACCAGAAAAGCCCAATGGACAAAGATAGAGAATACCCGCCCCATTTGCAACTCAACTTTAAATGTCTAATTTTTAGACTTGCATACTCATGAAGTTCCTGACACATCTGAAAAATATCAAATAATACATAGTATTGATCTAGAATAGCGACAACTTTGTTAAAGTCTATACTTTGAAATTGTTTGGTTTTTTATATTTCTGGTTATTTTTTTCAAAATAAATGGGGTAGGGGAGATATGTAAGCTCTAATATAATGACAGGCTTTCGAATATACATTTTTAAATACCTTAAATCAAAGTCGGCAGGCAAAAGAATAGATTTGATCAAGAATCCATCAACCAATCAGCATAAAACTCAAGATATAAGGAACTATATGTTATTGCTAAAGGTGGAAATGATGAAAAATGCCAAATTTTGTTCTTAAATGTCTAATTTCTCGACACTAGTATACTAATGAAGGTCCTGAAACATTAATTACAGCAATCAATAACACATAAAGAATAGTTACATCTTTGTTAAAGTTTATACTGGTAGTTTGAAGTTATTTTTTATATTTTCCAGTCACCTTCCCTAATAAATGGGGTAGGGGAGATCTGAAAGCTCTAATATGAACATTGTTTGTCCACTATACATTTTCAGTACCTTAAATGGAATAAGACATGTACAAGAACAGATTTAATCAAAAATGCATCAACCAGTCAGCATAAAACTCAAGATATGAGGATCTATATATTACTGCTGAAAGCAGCATTGATTAAAAAATGCCAAGTTTTGCCCTTAAATATCTCATTTCTAGCCACTTGAATACCAATAAAAGTTCTGAAAAATCTTAAAAACATTAAATAACACATAATATTGATAATAGAATAGCTACAACTTTATGAAAGTCTATAATTTCAAGTTATTTTATTTTTTCATATTTCTCGTTTATTTTCCATAATTGATGGGGTAGGGGAGATCTGAAAGCTCTAATATGAACATTGTATGTCTACTATACATTTTCTATACCTTAAATGTAAGAAGACATGCACAAGAACAGATTTAATTGAAAATGCAACGATCAGACAGCATAAAACTCAAGATATGAGGAATTATATATTACTGCTGAAAGCTAAAATGATAAAAAATGCCAAGTTTTGTCCTTAAATGTCTCATTTCTAGCCATTTGTATACGAAAATAGGTTCTGAAATATCTTAAAAACATTAAATAACACATAATATTGACATAGAATAGCTACAACTTTGTTAAAGTTAATAATTTTAAGTTATTTTATTTTTTCATATTTTTCGGTAATTTTCCATATTAAATGGGGTAGGGGAGATCTGAAAGCTCTCATACGAAAATTGGTTATCCACTATGCATTTTCTATACCTTAAATGGAAGAACACATGTACAAGCACAGATTTAATCAAAAATGCAACAACCAGTCAGCATTAAACTCGAGATATAAGGAACTATATGTTAATGCTGAAAGCGAAAATGATTAAAAATGCCAAATTTTGTCCTTAAATGTCACATTTCTAGACACAAGTATACTAATGAAGGTCTTGAAACATCTGAGAAACCTTACATAACACAAAATATTGATATAGAATAGCTACAACTTTGTTTGAGTTGAACATTTTGACTTCTTGTAGTTTCCATTTTTAGCCAATTTTTTCTAAAAAATTCAAGGTATGTCTTCTTCGGACCAGTATTTAGATATGTTCGCAAGAGTTATATGCTTCGCAGGCGAAATATTTTATGCAGGGCACCCTAATATAATAAAAAATACACAGAAATTCCATCCAGCTCTTAAAGTCATTTTTTCCTTAACGGAGCCTCTTAGAAAATTTTCCACCCCGAGTAATACAACTCGTCAGTTGTATCCAGTTGAAATCCCAGCGTAATTTTTTTAATTATATGGTTGTGCTTTGATTTTACGCTGAAAACATTTATAACAACGTCAACTTTATATTAAAACATTTATTATCTTTTCAGTTGTATTAAAATGTAAAATATGATATATATCAGCTTATTGCTTTCTGGAGAATAGTCAAGGTTTAAATTTGGTACAATGAATCGGACACTCATGTAAATCGACATGGTTATAACATTGAACTCAATGCAGTAAATTAGTTATTTCTATGAATCACAGCGGGATTGGTTTCATTTTATATGATTGCCAACTCTGGCGTTTTTTTGTAAATGCTTTTGACAACAATTATTTCAATTTCATGTTAATAATAATTTGTTTTTTTAAATCATTATCAAAATAAAATTAATTTAAAAGTATGTGTGTGTGTGTGAGTATAGGCAATAGCTTAGTCGAAATGAGTAGACGTGTGCAGATGGAGATCGCCTATCTATTTTGCTAAATCTGACATTTTTACAGGATCACGATATAGATCAAATGAAAACACTTCGAAATGTGTTTTTCTTCATCTACCCTGATTTCGAGTGATTTTAACTTGGACGCATATTCCTCTTTTAGAACAGTTTGAATAATTAACAAAGTCCACATTGAACCGTGTCAATCAAATTATCAAATATGTAGATAGCACATGCAGGCCCGAATACGGGGGGGGGGGGGTAGATTGGTTCTAGCGACCCCCCCCCCCCCCCTCCGTGACCAAAATTGCATTTTACCCCTACTGAGCACCTTTTAAATTATTTTGGCCATTTTTTAACTAACATTGCCAAAAGTGAACTCCCCCTGGAATTTCTTAAAAAGCAACCCACCCCTTGGCAAATCCTGGCTATGGGTCTGAAACGTCATTCTGATCTTTCTGTTTCACCTGAAACATGCTCTGATATAAAGAGGCATATTCTGTGATCTGAGCATATCAGATGGGAAGAGTTATGATGACTGTCAATAAGTGTGATTGTTATCATGTAATCATCTACCTTAATGTCAATACATTACATAATAAAGTAAGGCATTGTATTTAACAACATATATTACAACAGGCACATAATTCTTCAAAGGACTTCATTTATACTTGTAAAATACCCTTGCAGCGAGGATGCAACAGGCACAGTTACACACGTTTTATGACCCAAATTAGATGAAATATGACCTGCGATGAAAGATCTCAAAAATCAAGGGCTGAGTAGATTTGAGATGTCATGGTTTACTATCACGATGCTGAAACATAATCAAGTCTATATTTTTAACAAATCTAAACCTGAATGAATAACTTCATCGAGTCGTCTTGTAACGACGGTCTTGAAATACCCTGCGCGCAGTGTCTAGTTAAACTAGACTAGAAGACGAAGCTCTCTTTTAAGAAGTGAAGTCAACGAAAAGGAAAGGGTAGTCTTGAAACAACTGTCGCTTATTGTCACCTGTATTGATCATGATGGGGCGACGGCAGTGCCCCGAGTCTTTTTGAACTATTTATTTCCAAAACTGTCACCGGTATCTGTCGTTGGGGCGGGGCTACTAAACTGAAATATGGTTTATACTAGGCAGAGTGTAGTTTAACTAGACTCTGCGCGCAGGGTAAATAATTTAGGACCCCGGAAGCAAAACAACTCTTTGTTATGAAAGGAATACACCACCCACATGGACAGAACCCCTCATGTAAACCAATCTATAAATGCCTTTGAAAACAATTTTATTTTCGATCTACATCTGAATCTCAGATGGAGAGTACTCTTTGACAAGATCAACATTTAAAAGTGTAGGGAAGTTTCGATAAAGATGTTTAATAGCTAATTATTCAGACATACTGTTCTTCCATGTTGACGATCATCGAACCTAATTGCAATCAACTTCCATGATAATTGCAATTTTGAATTTGCAAACATTTTGAATGCAAATATACTCAAGTACTATATCCTGAGTTCTGCCCGGATCTCCGAAAACGTTTAAAATCAAACTCGATTATTTAGCTAGACTTCAAAATAAGGGATTCAATAGAAACATAAAATTCATATCACTGCATAAATTGTGGAATTTCTAGTAATTTTTAGACGTGCTTAGCCGGTCTAGAAACTCCGCGTATCTAGAGATAGAGGAGGGGAGAGAGGGCTAATTTCATAGCTGAAAATAAAAATAGCTTATAAATGATCTATAAATATAATCTTATAATGAACAACTACGGGTATTTCTTGATATGGTTCATTTCCACCGCAGACCATATTTGCAAAATTGGGGGAGTGCATTCAAACAATATTGTACTATATCTAAAATGTAGCCCCTCATATGCCTGGGTCATATTTGCTCCGATTCATCGGCCGGGGGCCGGCCGATTGAGTCTTTTTTTTCAAACCCGAAATTAATTTTAAACAAAATACTCAATCGGCCGGATGCCGGACGATGAATTTGAGCAAATGTGAACCAGGCATTACAAGCAAATAATTATGCTTGAACTACCAGTTTCAGTAGCCCCCTGTCCTTCATATATTATTACTTTTCTGGTACCCTAGTCTAGACCACACAATACATAATCAATTAATTTGTTTGGTTGGGGGGACTTCGACCCCCCCCCTCCCCCCATCCACACACAAAAATGTTTTCATGCTTAACCAACTTCACATTGTGACCACAAGGGTACGTGTTATTAACAAGACACCAGGGGTGTGGCTACGAAAACAAGGGTGGGGACCTAAACATTTCCGCGCTTGTTCAGAAGAAAATAATATCAAAATCAAAATATATGATTTACTTATTTTTAAAATTCGAAATTTTAGTCTTATTTGACAGACACGTTCTGAGCGATTCTAAGATCAAAATATATGACTTATTAAAAAATTAGGGGCATGCTCCCCTGAAAAAGTTGCGATTTTTTGTGCTGATGTAGTGCGTTATGGGCAATTCGAGGATCAAAATATATGATTTATGCATTTAGATAAAAAAAAATTGAATATTTAGGCTTATTTAGCACCTTCTGGGCGATTAAAGGATCAAAATATATGATTAATTTCCGAATCATGTAGTTGCCTCGCTATTCTAGTCAATTTAGAATTTGATAATTATATTTGGATCGAGTCTCTAAGAATGCCAGGGGCCCAATATGAGGGTTTGATTCATGTTATTTTCCAATAGGCAATCGTCTGACTTTTTATTTGTAAGAATGGGAATTTGGAATATACAAATAATCTCATTTAAAATGGCAACAAAGTAAAATCTTGGCACAGGGGCACAAATATTTTTTTAAAACGTTTAAAACAAGGACAATTATTAATCTTGAGCATTTGAATCTTGTAAACGGTTCCCATGATTTGAAATCTTTGATCAATTCAATATCTAGAAAAACAATATTAATTGACATAAGACAAAGTCTAACAAATCATGAACAAATCAAACTAAAATTCCTTAGAAAACCGGAATCAAATGTTTTAAATGAAATCCAAGTTAAACATGGGTATTGTCAAACTTATCCCCGATTTAACAATAATGCAAAAAGCCATCCTTTGATCATAAGTTTAATCACAAGTTCAGGTTATGTGGATTATAAAATTAAAACTCTTAAAGAATTAGCCCTGTCATTGAAAATGATACCGGGACCATCATACTTCTCCCGGGATACTTCTCTTTAAACCAGACTCGATATTTGGAATACACTTTCTGTATAAAACACATCATTTAAAACCCTCAAAATGAATATACTCAGGCCCGTAGCCCCCCCCCCTGGCCAAGAAATCTTTCAAATCATGCAGTTTTCACCATTCTGAGCACTTTGTAAGTGATTCTGGCTAATTTTTGACCAAAATTGTCACAAGTGAACCACTCCTGGAATTTTTCAAAAAGTGAATCCCCCTTGGTAAATCCTGGCTACAGGCCTGTTACTCTTCGGTGTGAAATAAACTTACACTCCCCTCCATAAGTTTGGCAACCTTTTTTCCCCCATTGAACTACGTGTTAAAGCCTCTTTACCTTTGAATTTTTATTTACTTAACCTGTGATGAAAATACTTATACTATTGTTGGAAACGTAATTTGACTTTAATTCCAATACCTCCAAATTTTCTCAATTTTTTTCCTCATTTACAAGAGGTCGAAAATTGATGATAAATTTTTGAAAATCGACATTTCCATGTTAACCAATGGGAAATGGTAGGTTTGCCGCAAGTCATATGACAGAATATCCATCCATCCGAGTCCTTGCAAAAATACGAGTTAGGCAGGCAATTGAATTTGCTAACTTTATTTAACAAAAAATTGAAATGTTTCTTCAGGTTCAACAAAGTTATAGGGCTTTAAAGTCAAAATTGTTTTTCAAAAAACCTCTCCCATTGAAATAACACAGATGCGAAAATTTATTTTCAAAAATGACTTTGAAGCGCTGTAACTGAACATTCATCAAATAAACTTATCCATTAGTGTTCAAAAAGTTAGACAATTCAATTTTCTATATAAAAATATTTTTTGCTGAATCTTTTACTGAAAAGATATCCTGATTTCTAATTTGCCCCGAACCCTCCATTTCCCATTGGATTTCATGGGAATGACGATTTTCAAAAATTCATCAAATTTATCATCAATTTTCGACCTATTGTAATTGAGGAAAAAAATTGAGAAAATTTGGAGGTATTGAAAGTAAAGTCAAGTTACGTTTCCATCAATATTATAAGTTATTTCATCGCCGGTGAAGTAAATAAAAATTCAAACGTAAAGAGGCTTTAACACGTAGTTCAATATGGAAAAAAAGGTTGCCAAACTTATGGAGGGGAGTGTAAGGTAATTTTGCTTAGCGCCTGTTTCGAGATTCGCAAAATTAAACCCTGATTCAATCCATTCCTAGCGGAACACCAAACGCTGAAAAAGGACACATCGTGAAAGGAAACAAAAATATTATTTTCAAAGCGCCGAAACAATCATGTCAGATTATTGTATTTTATAGCTATATCAATTGAATACATGTTACAGTGACGTAGCCAGCTTTCAGTCAGGGTGGTGCGATCGTCAAAAAATCGGTTTTCAGTCGGGGGGATGTGATTGTGGCATAAACAAGCCAAAAATTAAGATTTATCTTGATTTTTACAAAAATTGATGCAAATTCCTTCGAAATTGAACTAGAAGTTTCAAATGAAAGCCATTCAAAGCTCCTTTCTTCTTCCTTCTTTATTGGTTAAGCGTGGGGGATGCGATCATTCACCAATCGCACCCCCCCCCCCCCTGGTTACGCCTATGTGTTAAAACAAACTTTACACAATATCAATATTTAAAACTGTATCTTGTAAGTGGCTTATTACGCATCAGATCAATCACTAAGAACCCCTCTTATCTGCCGTTTGCGTTTGGAAGGATAAAGACAAAGGGGACGCGGCTACATGTATATCGCGATATACGTAAAATCTTTATGACATTTCCCTTCACCAGGGTCTACACCAATATTCTTAACACCACTTATTAAAGGATGCATGCATCAAGGGGTAGACATCACTCAAAAGACATAAACATGACCGGGTCGGTCAGGGGAAGGTTTGCATACGATGCAATTTGTACATGCAAGCTCATTTTTCACAAATAAATTAATAAAGTCGATTCCTTGGGAATACGTTATTGGGTTTATTCGCACCCCCTCCTACAACCAATAAAATGCAACCATAAGGTAGAGGAAGAAAAGAGCATTAAAATGATTTTTTGTTTGAAGCTTCTAGCTCAGGTTTGAAGGAAGTTGCATCATTTTTGTAAAAATTCAACACAAATATTTTTTGCCTCATTTATGTCACGATCGCACGATGACTGAAAACCTAAAATATTTTGGTGATTGCATCACCCCCCCCCCTCCCCCTCCCCCCTCCCAACTGAAAGCTGGCTACGGCCCTGGGGTTTTATCGAAAACATTTTATCGTCCACATTTTATCATTATGCAGAAAGTCCAATATGAAATCTTAAATGGTAAATATGTTGCATTTATTGAGGGAATTCCACCGTCTGTAAACTATAATGTGAATGTTTGATATGAATACTTCCATACAACCATCATATCAATATCCATTCTTTTGAAATAAGATCTAGATGTTACAACAAAGGGAATATTGAAAACTACAGTGGTAAGAGTATCTTTCTGACTGCTAATTATGTGTATCAACATTTTGATTGCACCTCAGCTGGAGATTAAATCTTAATAATTTGATCAAAGGGATTGTAACTTTCCCCAATTCTCTTATCTATGTTACAATCTGTATACTTGTTATATTGTGAGCGGTATGTGTTGATAAACCAAAGATATGTTTTTTGGATATCAACATTTAGAAAAAGTGTAAGATACCATTCTAGATACATTGTATATTTATTACATCCTTCATAGCAGGTTTAGAAAACTCAAAAAGATACCAGATTGATTTTATGATAATGTTTATATAGGCAGCACGATTTAAAACAATTGGTGAATCTGGAGGGGGGGTTGTAAAGGCGATACCCGAGAGGGGACATTATCAAGGTGGTTCGCAGGGGCGGACTTGAGACATTGGCAAGGGGAATAGGACATACTCTGAAGTAAATATTGTATTTCATAATTTCTAAAACAATTTCTAGCCAAAATCCGCAGTTGTCAAAACAGTTCAAAGAAATGGACGGATTGTGAAATAATTCTTGTCTTCTTTTACACTTGTTACTTGGAATTAACCACTTCTATTATGTGGACGTACATTTTTAACACAAAAACTCGTCGCTTTAGTTTCATCTTTGGTCCCTTTTGAAATCTGTGTTCTGTCAATCAGTGGTGATATCAATTGTCTCAGTGCGCCGGATATACACTTTTTCCCTTCGAACCCCCTGGCAATGGGCCTGATGAAACTATATCTAGTAACTACTATCTGCGAAAACATGAATGAATTAAATACATCAAAATTAAAAGAACCAGAGAAAGTACTTTTATATTTCAATACTAGATAAGTAAAAATATAGAGTTACGTATAATTACTTCATGTTAAAATACTATATGTACAGGGTGATCACTAAGTTTTTGGAATTTATCTGTCATTTCATTATTTTTCAACCAACCCGGCTAACAATTTTACGTTGTGATAACGTCGTCAGAATATATGTCTCAAATTGTAGCAACGTTAATATGGAACGTTGTAGGTACAGGAAGGTGTGGACTCGCACAGATGTTTAAAGAACGTTACATTTGACTTAAATATCACGTGTCAGGAACGTAGTAGCGACCTTAACAATTACGTCGCCAAAATAACGAAACTGTAACGTACTTACATTACGTCATATATACGTGGCCAATCTAAATTTCTGGTAACGTTGATATGGAACGTTGTAGGTACAGGAAGGTGTGGACTCGCATAGATGTTTAAAGAACGTTACATTTGACTTAAATATCACGTGTCAGGAACGTAGTAGCGACCTTAACAATTACGTCACCAAAATAACGAAAATGTAACGTACTTACATTACGTCATAAATACGTGGCCAATCTAAATTTCTGGTAACGTTGATATGGAACGTTGTAGGTACAGGAAGGTGTGGACTCGCACAGATGTTTAAAGAACGTTACATTTGACTTAAATATCACGTGTCAGGAACGTAGTAGCGACCTTAACAATTACGTCGCCAAAATAACGAAACTTTAACGTACTTACATTACGTCATATATACGTGGCCAATCTAAATTTCTGGTAACGTTGATATGGAACGTTGTAGGTACAGGAAGGTGTGGACTCGCATAGATGTTTAAAGAACGTTACATTTGACTTAAATATCACGTGTCAGGAACGTAGTAGCGACCTTAACAATTACGTCACCAAAATAACGAAAATGTAACGTACTTACATTACGTCATAAATACGTGGCCAATCTAAATTTCTAGTAACGTTGATATGGAACGTTGTAGGCACAGGAAGGTGTGGACTCGCACAGATGTTTAAAGAACGTTACATTTGACTTAAATATCACGTGTCAGGAACGTAGTAGCGACCTTAACAATAACGTCGCCAAAATAACGAAACTGTAACGTACTTACATTACGTCATATATACGTGGCCAATCTAAATTTCTGGTAACGTTGATATGGAACGTTGTAGGTACGGGAAGGTGTGGACTCGCATAGATGTTTAAAAAACGTTACATTTGACTTAAATATCACGTGTCAGGAACGTAGTAGCGACCTTAACAATTACGTCACCAAAATAACGAAAATGTAACGTACTTACATTACGTCATAAATACGTGGCCAATCTAAATTTCTAGTAACGTTGATATGGAACGTTGTAGGTACAGGAAGGTGTGGACTCGCACAGATGTTTAAAGAACGTTACATTTGACTTAAATATCACGTGTCAGGAACGTAGTAGCGACCTTAACAATTACGTCGCCAAAATAACGAAACTGTAACGTACTTACATTACGTCATATATACGTGGCCAATCTAAATTTCTGGTAACGTTGATATGGAACGTTGTAGGTACAGGAAGGTGTGGACTCGCATAGATGTTTAAAGAACGTTACATTTGACTTAAATATCACGTGTCAGGAACGTAGTAGTGACCTTAACAATTATGTCACCAAAATAACGAAAATGTAACGTACTTACATTACGTCATAAATACGTGGCCAATCTAAATTTCTGGTAACGTTGATATGGAACGTTGTAGGTACAGGAAGGTGTGGACTCGCACAGATGTTTAAAGAACGTTACATTTGACTTAAATATCACGTGCCAGGAACGAAGAACCAACCTAAACGATGACTTCGCCAAAATAACGAAAATGTAACGAACTTACATTACGTCATAAATACGTGGCCAATCTAAATTTCTGGTAACGTTGATGTGGAACGTTGTAGGTACAGGAAGGTGTGGACTCGCACAGATGTTCAAAGAACGTTACATTTGACTTAAATATCACGTGCCAGGAACGTAGAACCAACCTAAACGATAACTTCGCAAAAATAACTGTAATGTGCTTATGCAACGTCACATATACGTGGCCAGTTTTAAGTTCTGGTACGTTAATTATGGAACGTTGTAGGTACAGGAAGGTGTGGACTCGCACAGATGTTTAAAGAACGTTACATTTGACTTAAATATCACGTGCCAGGAATGTAGAACCAACCTTAACAATGACTTCGCAAAAATAGTGAGACTGTAATGTGCTTATGCAACGTAACATATACCTGGCCAGTTTAAAGTTCTGGTAACGTTTATCTTGGAACGATGTAGGCACAGGAAGGTCTGGACTCGCACAGATGTTTATACAACGTTACATTTTACTTAAATATCATGTGCTAGGAATGTAGTAGCAACCTTAACAATGACTGCAAAAATAAAATGACAGACTGTAACGTGCTTATGCAACGTCACATATACGTGGCCAAGTTAAAGTTCCGGTTACATTAATTATAGAACGTTGTAGGCAAAGGAAAGTGTGGACACGCATAAATGAGTATACAAGTTACGTTCGACTTAGATATCACTAGCCAGGAATGTAGTACCAACCTTAACAACGACTTTGCCAAAATAAAGAGACTGTAACGTGCTTGTCACATACATGGCAAATTCATAACTTCTGGTTACATCAAGTTAGGACAACACATGCAAGGAATGTTCTAGTAACCTTAATTATGACATCAACAAGATATAGTGATAGTAATGACTAACGTCCAGTTAAATGAATCATTACATGAACATATAGCTAATTTAAAGTTCATGTACAGGAAGATGTAGACACCGATGTTCAGTAAAATTATATATAACACACTAAGCCTAACATTTTCACATGTGAAGGTAAAACACAACTAACTTATGCTTTGACTTATTAACAAATGTATATTGTTTTTCCAATAATTAATGAGTTAATACACAAGAACTTTTTTGAGCATCCAAATAGAGAATATTGACACACAGAATTGAACTTAAATATAATCACAGTCTCGTATGTCATCTATCAAAAATCTATCCTATCTTTAATAAGTTTTATTAAGTATTTTATTAACCCCTAAACGGTTAACGGGGTGGGGAGATTTGCCGTTCTGGCTTGTCTTAAAATTAAATAAGGCATATTTTAACTAATAAATTGTGACTAACCCCCCCCCCCCCCCCTTAGAAATGATAAACCCCCATGTTTTTAAACTATGAATTTCTTCATTAATAATGGCTCAATATAGTTATAAGAAAACTCAAAATACTGGGAGTTGAATACTTGTTACCTTTCCAATGATACCTAATACGTTATTTAATGGGAGATTTTTGATAGAGGGTATATCTGAGGGAAATACAATATATCTACCTGAGGGACCATAGGTTGATATATTGTATTTACTGAGGGATATACACTGTATCAAAAATCGAGCATTTAATAACTGATTTATCCTTTACTTAGTAGATTATGAGAATTAAATATGCATTGAATGTTAGGGAACCCTAATGTAGTAATTCAAACGATAATTAAAATCAAAACATGAATATTTTATTCAAAGGCCTCAAAGATTTTTTTAAACTCAACAGCTTTTAACATTTTATAGTGTATGAAATTAATATTTATCAAAGATAACCAAAGTATAACCCGGGAATTCAAAAAAAGCACTGAAAAGAAATTCCAAGGGATTGCTGATGAGCGGATGATATATATATATATTTATTATGCACCTCACTAAAATACTCAAATCTGATTGGTTAAGAGCTGCAGGGTATATTGCCATACGTGGCAGCAAGATCTCGTTCTATCCAGTATTGAAGCAACGAGATCTCCAACCATCCCGTATGCCAGAATACCTATCCTCGAAAAAAAAATACTAGGCTCGGCTTCTGTTTTAGTAGACCCATTCTTCAAAATAAAGTATTTCTCAAGGGAGGTGCATAATAAAATAAATACTGGATGACCATGAGGTGGATATGCCACAATACCTATCCTCGAAAAAAAATACTAGGCTCGTCTTCGCCTCGCCTAGTATTTTTTTCCTCGGATAGGTATTCTGGCATATCCACCTCATGGTCATCCAGTATTTGTTTAATATCTCCCGCTCACCTCAGATATCAATTATATTCCTGCATGTTATTTACCTATAACACTACTAAGTACGGGATTAACACTTGTATGATATTTCGATATTTCATTTCCGAGATTGTGCCCAGATCTCGGCAGATCTATTCACCCCCTTTACTATGAATGTAATTATCTATAGCCTGACTGTTTAGGGGTTATATTGTTATTTTTCTGAACTGGAATGAATAAATATTCTAATTTGAGCTTGAACAAATGCTCTATTAGTTAACATGGTATTGATTTTCATAAAGCAATAATGACCATTTTAAGTTGGGAATAAATCTAGAAAAATTGCATGTTTCAGATATGAAGCCATTATATCTATGCAATATTAAAAGTACTGTCCCATTACTTGTTATAGAGATAAAAATTAAATTCAAACTGGCTTGCTTCTCGGAACAGATATTGTTTATGCTAAGTTTTCATTTTTCCTTGAAAGCATGAGCTCTCATTGGTCCTCATCACTTTCCAAATGTTTCTTCAAATGACTTGTACAGCTCAGTCGTTGTTTCCCTGGTTGCATGTTTAACACATTGCCATTTCTGCTTGTTTTTGGACATTTTCCTGGAAAAAATCAATCTATTGAAAAGTATGAAATGTAACCTGTATACCCATACCCACTCTGTATATTTTGCAGTGTAATTTTCAACCAAAATTGACCTAGCAATCTATTCTTTACAATCTCAGATACAATATGTCTCAAAGGTCTACAATGTGTTGTAAATCAGTAAGTTATTGAGGATTAAAAGTGCGAAAATCGGGAAAATGTTTAAATTCTTCCAAATATAAATATGGAAGCCATATACAGTATATAAAATAAAATACATAATATTGTAAAATTCTTTGGTAAAATTCTCTAGTATTCCTGAAGTAAAGTCTGCACTTTATATTTTTAGAATAGAATGACAAGGATCTTGCTAGATTTGATTCTGCTGTAAACTTAATACTGTATATATGAAATACTTCTATAATGAATAATAGATTAACCTGGACTTACCGAAGTCACTTTCCTCGCAACTCCCCAAGCTCAGAGGACTCTAGACTGCCTAACTTCAAAACCGTCAAATGTTCCATTCTGCTTGTACTGCTAGTTTGTCTGAAATATTTTAGAGACTTGTAGTATAAACATTTTATTAGTTGGTTATCTGAAAATGCCCTTGATAGTGTAATCTTTCTTCCACCAGATCTGATCTTTGTCTCAGGAGACTTTTGGGACTACTCTGGGGTAAACAATCCCTATGCTCATCAGTTTAAAGATCCCTAGTAGCTTTTTGTACTATCCTTTTGTATTTCTACAGTAGAATCATATAGCCAAAACATTCCTTCGTTGACTCTCATAATCTTCATCCAATGATCTAACTAGAGATCTATTTATTAAAATATTCTATTGGATAATAATTTGAAATGTTGGAACGGTAGGAAAGTAGATACCTGAGAATGACTCTTAACTTTCTGAGATAAAATATGGCAGGTCAACTTCGGGTCAGTGTGACACCTCTAGAAATAATATAGGCCTACCTGATTAGCATAACACCACTCATCTCAACACAGCTAAAATCATCTCAGGGTTATCATGGGTGAAGGCTACAACAATCCTGAAAACAGAATAGGTAGATGGGAAAATAGAGGACAATAGTAGTACTTTAAAAGACTGTTACTTTATTTTATACTTTTATTTCAAATTGTATTGATTAAGATAAGACCTTTAAATTGTGAATATGATGAGTAAATCTACTGAGATGTTTTTAACATTGTGTCAATCAGGATTAAGTTCAAACCTTTTAAAAGAACTTAATTATACAGCGGTCATACTTTTAAAATTTGCACAGTGCACCAAATTAAATAGCACCAAATTAAAGCAATTTACAGTATCTCATTTGTTGCGAAACTGTGAAAGTTAAATAATAACTGCATTAAATACAAATGAATACTTTCTGAAGCAAGGAGCCACAAATGATGCAAGTTAATTAAATCAAACGATGAAATAATATACCTGATTAGTATGAAACACCATCATCTAAACACAACCAACAAGGTCTCGGGGTTATCATGGATGAAAGCTACAAAAATCTGGTTCATCTCCTACTTCTGAAAACAGAGTAGAGAACTATTGTACACTAAGATGGAAAACAGATGACAATAGAAGTCTTTTTAAAGGCTGATAAAAGTTAACTTAACTTAAAAGAAATTAACTTTCATTGAATTCGATCAATAAAAACAAAGCTTAATTTCAGATTTGCTGAAGATGAAATACACTTTTCAGTCTCTATCAATTGTTTAAAGGCGTGTGCTTATAACAAACACCATTTCGATTAAAAAATATAAATATCAATAATCATACAGTTTCAAGGAAGGTTGAAGTTCACCTGTCAGTCTCCGTGAATTGGTAAAGGGCGTATGCTTAATATGCTTAATAACAGACACATTTCCACATCAAAAACTGTCAAAGGCGAACCTAAATCATAATGGATAATGTTTGATTTTAAATTAAATTCACAAAATTTTGCCAGGCATATGTTATATACATATTAATACTAGCCTAAATAAATTTTGGAACATAAATAAATGACATGTGAATTTGCTGAAGTGACGATTTCCCATGTTAAAAATAAGAGAATTTTAGAGAGACCATACATCATGCGATTTATCGCATTCTACCCCCACTTTAACAAAACCCGTATGGCCCAGTTATCTACGCCTGACGTTGTTGGTCTACGACATTTCAGAATCAGGGAGTGGATAACAGGGCCAGACGAGTTTGGTTACCCCCACTTGTTTTTTACAAATTTAAGTGGGGGTCGTAGAGTAGATGAGATTACAGTAAAATTTTGAATGTTTGGAACTTCTATGAATAAAAAAATAAGCAATTAAAGGACCATATTGAAACAGAATATGTAAAAATAGAAACATTTATACATGTTCTTACTTTTGTTTATTTTAGTTTGTTTTGTAGTTTAGCTATCATATCTGTGGCCTCATATTTCAATGCTTCTCTGACATGTTATTTTCAAAAAAATTAAAGAACTCCCTAAATATAGTATGCTATCTATTCACTGGTGATCCGCTCAATTACGCTGGCTACCGAAACGGTTCGTTTTGGTAACAAAATGTAGGAACGTCGAAGGTACGATTTTTCGTTTTTCCTTATTTCACGCATTGTAGTCAGAATCGCAACGACATTTTTTCTCACAACCATGTATCAGAATCATATGTTTTAGAAAATGAACATGTTTGCGAAAAACTAGGCCTAGCTCAGAATACAACAGAATCATCGATTTAATTCCTCACTTAAGTTACACAAACGGTTCGGGTTAAAAGTGCAGATCTTAACTGTTTTTCGAAAAACCGTTTATGTAACTTAAATGAGGAATTAAATCGACGATTCTATTGTCTTCTGAACTATTTGTTCGCAAACATGTACATTTTCTAAAACATATGAAACTGATACATGTTTGTGTATTTCTGTATTTCTGCCATCATGATTATCTATCAGGCTAAAGAAGGCAATCACTGACTCCCCGGGCAATGTCTATTCTTTGAAAGAGGTAGATCTAACAGAGATCACCATCAAGATTAAGATAACTGCATAAACCATTTGCCATAAACACTTCACCATCCAATCCAGACCTCTGCGCCAGATCCCCGGGGCCGGATCTGACTTGAAAGTCGCTGATGGTTAATTGACCCCTGGACCTCTTGTAATTGACCTAACGAAAATTATGAACCGGGAATTATGATTGAAAATCGTGATGAAATTGAAAATCAAAAACATCGATTCAAATATCAGAATATTCAAAAGTTAATTTCAACTGTCAAAAATTTTGAAAATATTGAAACGATCCCAACTTTCACATGAGATTATTTGTGTTCTCGCTGCAAGTACCGGAAATGGAATGCTTTCATCTTAACCTTTGGTGATTGTGTAACATGCATGCATCATTCTTACCTTCGAAAGCTGGCAGTACGGCTCCCAAGTTGCTTTTAAGCAGAAATATCTTGAACTTGGAACTGTCCTCCATGTTGATTTCGACGCTGGAATTCCTCTAATTTCCATTGGTTGATAGAACAGAATACGATAAAAAGCCGAACGAGAAATACATCAAATTTGCGAGCGATGTACTTTCCGTTTGTAACGCTCGCCCCTGTTGAAAGGGACTAAAACCGGGACTAAAATTTTCGTCCCGAGGTCTGACAAATCACCGGAAGAGTGGAGTTTTAGTCAATTTACCGATAATTCGCAAAATTTAGTCCCGGCAAGCTCCAGATGAAGTCGACATGGACATCTATGAAGTTCAGAGGAAGAAAATATGAAATTTTATAACTCTGAGAGGAATAAAACATGGAAACTTCCAATTTTGAGAGGAAATTGACATGGAAAAAATGCTCAAAAAGGGGGTCTTTGGCGCGGCACATAGGTATTAAGAGGTATATTGGAGTGAACCCCCGGGACAGAACGTCAGACTTTTGTCAGCAATAACCCATGGCAAAATTACAACGTCGGAGAAACGTTTTCTCTACATCATATTTCCACTTTCACTCTCAATTACCACGTTAAGTTCATCTGTGTGAGCCAACATATGCCTGTGCCTCAACCGATCAGTATTTAAAGTTACCACAACTTGAGGCATACATGTATATTCGTTATATATTTAACATTTACTTCACGTCACAAATTAAACGAATTTGTTGAGACCACAACGTCTTTGTCACGTTTCTTTTCATATACACGTTTGAACCCGTTTCGTCAACGTCAAAATTAACCGTTTCGACAACGTTGCAAATAAACCAATTTCGTGAGGACACAGCGTCTTTTTGTCACGTTTCCTGCACTTACAAATATTTTTTTACATTTCAATTGAAAACACGTTTCGACAACGTTGAAATTAACCGTTTGCACTACGTTGAAAATGAACCATTTTGGTCAGAAAATGACGTCTTTGGAACGTGTTTTACAATTACAAATATTTTTCACATTCAAACCATGTTTTGACAACGTTACAATTAGCCATTTTCACTACGTTGCAAATGAACCAATTTGGTGGGAAAACAAGGACTTTGTAACGTTTCCTAGACTTACAATTATCTTTCACATTTAAAACACGTTACGACAACGTCAAATTTTACTGTTTATATTACGTAGCAAATGAAACAATTCGGTGAGAACTGCAACGTCTTTGTAACGTTTTCTACACTTACAAATATCTTTCACATTTAAAACACGTTACGACAACGTCAAATTTTACCGTTTACATTACGTAGCAAATGTACCAAATTTGGTGAGAAGTGCAACGTCTTTGTAACGTTTTTTACACTTACAAATATCTTTCACATTTAGAACACGTTACGACAACATCAAATTTTACAGTTTATATAACGTAGCAAATGAAACAATTTGGTGAGAAGTGCAACGTCTTTGTAACGTTTTCTACACTTACAAATATCTTTCACATTTAAAACACGTCACGACAACGTCAAATTTTACCGTTTACATTACGTAGCAAATGTACCAAATTTGGTGAGAACACAACGTCTTTGTAACGTTTTTTACACTTACAAATATCTTTCACATTTAGAACACGTAACGACAACATCAAATTTTACCGTTTATATTACGTAGCAAATGAAACAATTTGGTGAGAACTGCAACGTCTTTGTAACGTTTTCTACACTTACAAATATCTTTCGCATTTAAAACACGTTACGACAACGTCAAATTTTACCGTTTACATTACGTAGCAAATGTACCAAATTTGGTGAGAACACAACGTCTTTGTAACGTTTTCTACACTTACAAATATCTTTCACATTTAAAACACGTTACGACAACGTCAAATTTTACCGTTTATATTACGTAGCAAATGAAACAATTTGGTGAGAAGTGCAACGTCTTTGTAACGTTTTCTACACTTACAAATATCTTTCACATTTAAAACACGTTACGACAACGTCAAATTTTACCGTTTACATTACGTAGCAAATGTACCAAATTTGGTGAGAACACAACGTCTTTGTAACGTTTTCTACACTTACAAATATCTTTCCCATTTAAAACACGTTACGACAACCTCAAATTTTACCGTTTATATTACGTAGCAAATGAAACAATTTGGTGAGAACTGCAACGTCTTTGTAACGTTTTCTACACTTACAAATATCTTTCACATTTAAAACACGTTACGACAACGTCAAATTTTACCGTTTACATTACGTAGCAAATGTACCAAATTTGGTGAGAACACAACGTCTTTGTAACGTTTTTTACACTTACAAATATCTTTCACATTTAGAACACGTTACGACAACATCAAATTTTACCGTTTATATAACGTAGCAAATGAAACAATTTGGTGAGAAGTGCAACGTCTTTGTAACGTTTTTTACACTTACAAATATCTTTCACATTTAAAACACGTCACGACAACGTCAAATTTTACCGTTTACATTACGTAGCAAATGTACCAAATTTGGTGAGAACACAACGTCTTTGTAACGTTTTCTACACTTACAAATATCTTTCACATTTAAAACACGTTACGACAACGTCAAATTTTACCGTTTATATTACGTAGCAAATGAAACAATTTGGTGAGAACTGCAACGTCTTTGTAATGTTTCCTGCACTTATAAATATCTTTCACATTTAAAACACGTTACGACAACGTCAAATTTTACCGTTTATATTACGTAGCAAATGAAACAATTTGGTGAGAAGTGCAACGTCTTTGTAACGTTTTCTACACTTACAAATATCTTTCACATTTAAAACACGTTACGACAACGTCAAATTTTACCGTTTACATTACGTAGCAAATGTACCAAATTTGGTGAGAACACAACGTCTTTGTAACGTTTTCTACACTTACAAATATCTTTCACATTTAAAACACGTTACGACAACGTTAAATTTTACCGTTTATATTACGTTGCAAATGAACCAAACTGGTAAAAATTCAACGTCATTGTTACGTTTTTCACACCAGCACAAATTTCGAACTTTACGAACACATTACTACAACGTCATTTTTTAACCATCCACCGACGTTTTGCTGAATGTCACAATTTTACGTTGCTTTGACGTTTATATAACGGAAATATACAACGTCTTCAGTGAACTTATATACCACATATGAGAGACGTCACATGGACGTCACTGTTTGCTGGGTTAATTTACTTCAAATTTTCAAGGTAAATGGAGAATGTTTTTTTTGGGTTGGATAAAACAGTCTCATTGTCATCTAATGTCACAATGGATAATTATTGTTACTATAGTAACATGACAAATGGCGTAGCGGGTCAATTAAAATAAAAATGAATTCACATTTTGCTTGATCCAAAAGTATAGTTAATAAATACCTATTTGGTGGACATATTTCTATGAGTTTTCATATTTTAAAATACTTTCTAAAGTAACATCTGTATTGTTATATAAGAGTGTACTTTGCTCTATTTTCGTAACATTCATCAGCATCTCAAAGTCACAATCACGACTCAAAATAGTGGGGAGTTATCTTCCATAATGACTATGCTCTTTCCCATTACTCAAGCTGCCCATACTACTCTTGAAGAATTTGGGTTCACACAAGTTATTACTGCCCCATATTCACCAGACAATATTCACCAGATGAAGCACCATTAGCCTTCACTACATTTTGGGTGCTAAAGCATTAAATGAGAGGTCATAAGTTTGATTCCGATAAGGGACTGGTTTCAACGACTTGAGCAAATCTTCAAGGGATACCAAAGGGAGGACTGAAACACATCTTTATGGACTAAGTTTGTCAACAACGCATGTGCGTCCAGGCTAATGGAAACATTATTATAAATGAAATGATCCTCTCAGCAATGAAGAATACTTCTGAATAAATGACTTCAAGGGTACTGGTCTGCCTCTAGTACAAGTAGTTTGAGGCAACAATCTAGCGAGATGAATATGTTTTGGCAGGAAATTTTCAGATTAACATCAGTCAAAATTTGCTGACCCGGGGAACACTTTTACTTTTTTTTGTAATTACAATAAAATAAATAGAAGATGTGATATGTATATGAAACATTGCTTGTCATTCCAGAATTGTACAATGCATTACACCTGCTGAAAATTTCAACTCAAATGGTTGAGAAATTTTGAAATGGCAGACCAATTCCCAGAACTTAATGATCACCCTGTATTGCTTTTGGTAATTAATTAGTTGCGTTCGCGAATACAAGATATAACTCCACTTTGCTTCTGTGCAACCCCTTACAAATCTGGAAATAATTACTTCATGTTAAAATACTATATGTATTGCTTTTGGTAATTAGGTCAGTTGCTTACACATAATTATCAATGTGCCAAGAGCGAGTAATGAGATTCCAATCAGCGCGTGTCAAGACTTTTGGCATGGTCTTTGCACTGCTTTGCATGGCGCGTGTCAAGAAGTGCATAGATGTGTAAAGAGTTGGATTCATCGCGTGTCAAGAGGTGTAAATAATTGGCACGTCTAGAAACCCGGCGTGAAAAGACTAGTTTCTAGACGTGTCAAGAATTGGAATCCCATATTTCACGCAGTGTTGTGCTAGCGATTCATAGGGCGAGCCATTGGGATATTTCCAGGGTTCGTACACACCTGGAAATGTCAGGGAAATTGACTTGATTTTCCAAGTGCTGGAAATGTCAGGTAATTTTAAAATTAGGTCAAAAGGGCCAAAGATGACCGGGAATTTTGAAACGTTAGATATGTCAGGGAAATGTCAGGGAAATTTGTATCAGTGTTGAAAAAATAATGTTTCAAAAAAAATTAGGACTATGACAGGATATCAATGAAATCCAAAATATAATATTTAGTTGATTCCACAGGCTAAAGTATGAAAACGTATTACATATATCTAAAAATTTTACACCGTCTTGATTAATGAATTTCATAGATCTAGAGGCCCTTCAGGAGTGGAAATTCTTAAATTGCCAGAGATTAATGTTTCCAAACTGTTTTGAAACAAACTAACGTCTTGTTTTCAACCTACACCTTGCTCCTTTCTGTCGTATTTAATAAAACAAAAATAGTATATCACGGAGGGATACGAACCACTCACCTGGGACTTGGTTATTCAGTAGCGCCATAGGCGTTCTACTATTCTGGATACAACTGACGAGTCGTATTTAAGTGAGGATCATTTTGAATTGACGCTCGGTATAAATATATAATACTTTTGTTCTTTCATATCGGTAGCTCGTTGGCCTTATGGTTAGAGTGCCTGGCTTCCATTGTCTAGGTTAGTTGATCGAGACCCGTTCATGTCGAACTTTTTGATTTGCTTGTTGTCAAGATATTGTCGCGCGCCAGACTCCCGCCGAGTACCCGTACTCCCTCGGAGAAGGTCTGGTGGCGATGATAAGGGATTCGGAGGTGTTTATCACGGGCGCCGAGCTGGTTTGGTGCTTCAGCTGTTACTGAGCTAGGAGATGGAAAACACAATGTAAAAAACAATCAATTTCAAAATGTCCTCAAATGCCTTTATGGCCAGTAATACAAATAATGTCTCTATATAACAAAAACACTGGCTCTGAGTTGTCTGTCTCTATGCTACTCTGCCATACTCTGCTCTTTGCTCTGCTTGTCTGCTCTGCTCTCTGCTATGCTCTGCTCTCTGCAATACTCTGCTTGTCTACTCTGCTCTCTTGTATACTCGGCTCTGCTCTCTGCTATGCTCTGCTCTCTGCAATACTCTGCTTGTCTACTCTGCTCTCTGGTATACTCGGCTCTGCTCTCTGCTATGCTCTGCTCTCTGCAATACTCTGCTTGTCTACTCTGCTCTGCTCTGCTTAAAAAGAGCTCTCCCTTTTGAGCTATCTCGTCTTTGGGAAGGAGCCCTGGCTCCGGAAGTAACCTCTGCTTCGGGAGTCGCCTTGTCACGGGAGTAACCACTCTTAAACTCTCCTCAAAAGAGTGCTTTCATTCTTTGAGCTACACTGTCTCTTGGAAGGGGTTTAGGCTCCGAGAGTAACCTCTGCTCTTGGAGTCACCACTTCTCAGGATATTCCTCTCTACAACCTCTGCTCAATTCACTCTTGAGCTACACAGTCTCTTGGAAGGGGTCCAGGCTCCGGGAGTATCCTCTGCTCTTGGAGTCGTCACTTCTCAGGAGAAACCTCTGCTCTCGAACGAGATCCACACACTGGGAATACCTCAGCTCCGGGAATCGCCTCGTCTCAGGAGTAACCTCTGCTCTTGAACGAGATCCACACACTGCTAGTACCTCAGCCCCGGGAATCGCCTCGTCTCAGGAATAACCTCTACACAAAGAGTGCTCTCACTCAATGAGCTACACTGTCTCCAAAAAGTAACCTCTACTCAAAGAGTGCTCTCACTCAATGAGCTACACTGTCTCCAAAGAGTAACCTCTGCTCTCGGAGTCACTGCTTCGCAGGAGCAACCTCACTACAACCTCTGTAGAGAATAACAACTCTAGAATGTCAATCAAAGGATGAGATTAGACAGAGCTGTTACCTCTCGCCCTTGGAGCACCTCAGTTCCAGTAATGTAACTCTGGCTCCGATGAGAGTAAACCTTCCTCAACATACAACCCTGGGTGAGAGTCAGATCGCCTCGTCAAAGTATGAGCATTAATAACTAGGAGGGGTAATGACTGGGAGCCGTCAATACTCACGAGCAGAATGACTCACGAATATCGATCAAAGAAATGAGATGAGACAGAGCCAAATCTACTCAGAGAATCTAGAGCTCAAAACTTCTCAAAATGACGTCACTTCCTTCAAAAACAAAGATGGCCGACCGCCGGGAATTGTGGGAACAAGAAAGCAAGATGGCGGACAGCTAATTACCCATTTTATGCCAACCTCAATCAAGAAAATGGCTAACTCACCAAAACACTGGCTGTTGTCTCGTATTTTCTTCAATAGTCGCACCAAATACAATCTGCATCTAACGATTACTGCAACTAATCCAATATATCCAAAATAATGCTCTAATAAGTCCACAGATTAAATAAAACACGCTTGCACATAAATAAATCCAAACTGACGAGGTCTTGTATCTTCAAGATCTTGGTTGACTCTGATTCACGTGGTTAATTGCAAACAATAAAATCCAGACACCTCAAGTTGCATCATGGGAAAACTACAACTTAAGTTGGAGGGAAATTCAAGTAAAAGAATCTGATTGGCTGATCACCGGTTGCTGGGTACTTAATTATTCTAATTTATTCCACTACAGTCTGCTGATCAGTAAACATCCAAGTGCCTACGTGACATTCTGCATGTACACATTTGAGCCATTAAACTCTCTGAAAGAGTCGACTGACTCCACATATAAAAGTTCAAAATAAAACAAAAATTAAACTCACAATTTTGTCACACTCCCTCCTCCCAGGATGGATCGCCCTCGATCCAACAAGGAAGATATAACATACATGTTTCTAACTAACAATAGAGCTATAAATCTCAAAACTTGAGACTCCAAAACATGAACAATACAACTCACGACTATATACACTAATATAACACATTATCTCTAAAACAATCAACGATCATAGTCGAAAATGTCTCTTTATGATCACACAGCATTAATCACGAATGTCTGCTGGTGCAGACACAACACAACTGTAATCCTTCAAGTATGTAGGAACATGTCTTCTCCGTGTGGGACGAGGAGGTTTCTTCTCTCTGGATGACTGTTGGAGTTCACTCCTCTCGTGGTCGTCCATAGAGCTATCCTCACTCTTTCTGGGTAACTCTTCTCTGAAGCTTGATTTAGACTCAACAACTTTCCCCTCGTTGGCTTTCTTCCTTCTCACTTTGGGTTTTACCTTCTTTGGAGAAGGAGAGCTCAAACTCTCAGAGTCCATCTTTCTCTTTCTCAGGCTCGGGGTTTCATCTTCTATTCTTTTCAAATCAGTCAAGGGTTGCTCTGGTAATGAAGCACATTCTGGTTCTTCATCAGCCGATATCCATCGGGACCAGGTAGCAGGTAGCTTGCACTCAAATGGTTTCAGAAGATTCTGGTGAACCACCTTTGGCTTCCCTGTCTTCTTCTCCTTGATTCTGTAAATCACGGGAGAGAGTCGACCCACTATCTGGTATGGCCCTATCCATCGTGGTTGTAATTTTGGGGACTTGCCAACTCTTCTCTGCTTATTCCGCAACCACACAGGATCCCCGAGCTGGTATTCTCTCTGATCGGCAGATCTGTTATACCTGCTCTTCTGCCTTTCTGAAGCTAAGTCCAGTTGTGTTCTTGCCCGCTCATGTACAACCTCCATCCTCTGTCTCAAGGATAAAGCATAGTCAGTCTCTAAGGGAGGGAGTACAGGGGTCTCAATCATCTGCTCCATAGGAGCACACATCTCTCTTCCAACCATCATCATGCTTGGAGTTTCTCCTGTTGCCTCATGCACAGAGGTTCTGTAAGCCATAAGGGCTATTGGAACTTGTAAATCCCAATCATCTTGCTCATAAGCTGGTGCGAGAAGCTTCACAATGTTGTCCACCAGGGTGCCATTATATCTCTCCACGAGTCCATTCGACTCGGGGTGAAAAGGAGTTGTACGGGTCTTTTCAACACCCATCAGCTTGCAGACTTCTCCAAATACAGCAGACTCAAAATTCCTGCCTTGATCTGAATGCAGCTGCTTAGGTATGCCCCATCTACAGCAAACTTCATCTACTAGTTTGGAAGCAACTGTGGGAGCCTTCTGATCCGGCAATGGAAACACCTCTGGCCACTTGGTAAAGTGGTCAACACAAACCAGCAACACTGTATTGCCTCTTGGTGTCATAGGGAAGGGCCCTAGGACGTCAATACCCCATCTCTCCATGGGAGCCCCGACTCTCACTTGCTGCAAAGGAGCTTTTCTAGTAGGACGAGGATTCCTCCTAGAACTGCAAATCTGGCATGCTCTGCAATGAGATCGGACATCAGAAGACAACTCTACCCAGTAAAATCTCTCTCTGCATCTAGCCAATGTCCTCTTGACACCATAATGTCCTGCTGTCTTGGCCGAGTGACTCAGCTCCAAGATCCTTGGTTTGAGAATAGCAGGTGTCACTACCTGATACTGCTGCTTACTTCCATCTTCGCTCTCCCAAAGACGACATAACACTCCTTTCTCAATCCTCAAGCGGTCCCATCGATTCCAGAGACTCTTTGTCACAGTCGATTTGGAACTGATCTGCTCCCAAGGAATCTGAGCTTTCCCAGACTCAAACACTTTCAGTAAAGGAGCTAGATTTACATCTTCTCTCTGTGCCTCAGCTATTTGCTCCAAGCTCCATTCAGGTTTCAAGGAAACTGCTAGAACAACATCATCCAGAGTATCATCTGCCTCTGTGGTAACACACTGTCCATTACAGTGACTGCACTGCTTACAGGGAACTCTGGACATCAAGTCTGCGTTCTGATGCTTCTCACCAGGGCGGTATTCCACCTCATACTGGAACTCTTGAAGACTCTGGATCCACCGAACCAGCTGACCCTCAGGCTCCTTGAAGTTCACAAGCCATCTAAGTGAACTGTGATCAGTCCTCAAGCGGAAACGCACACCATAGAGGTATTGTTTAAAATACTTGGTGTAATTCACTACCGCTAACAGCTCTCTCCGCGTTACACAGTAATTCCTCTCCTGTCTGTTTAACCTCTTACTTGCATAATAGAGCACTTTTTCCTCCCAATCTTGCTCTTGAGACAGGACAGCTCCTATAGCTTCAAGGCTCGCATCGGTGTCTAAGATGTATGTACAGCCGTTCTGTGGATAACCCATGATAGGTGCAGTTACCAAACGCTGCTTGAGTTCATCCATCGCCTTCTGGCAATCATGAGTCCAAATGAAGACTGCATTCTTCTTTGTCAAGTCATGAAGTGGTCCAGCTATGTGGGCAAAATCTTTGATGTGACGGCGATAGTAGGATACCCCTCCTAGGAACTGACGTACCTGCTTCAATGTATTAGGAATGGGGTACTGCAGGATTTGCTCTACCTTGGCAGAATTGGGAGTAACTCCATCTCTTGAGACAATATGTCCGAGAAACTCCACTTTTCTCCAGAACAAGGAGCACTTAGAGGGCTTCAACCTGAGTCCAGCTTCTCTGAATCTCCCAAATATCTCCTGCAGGCGCTCCACAGCAACTTCAAACTTGTCTGCATATGTAATGACGTCATCTAAGTAGACTAAGGAGGTCCGGAGAATGAGTCCATGTAGCACCTTCTCCATCAGTCTTGAAAATGTAGAGGGAGCTCCTGTCAACCCAAATGGCATCACAACCCATTGATACTGCCCTCCCCGCACGGAAAATGCAGTCTTCTCCCTATCAGCTGGGTCCACCTCCAGTTGCCAATAACCAGAACAGAGATCCAGACTGGAGAAATAATCACAGGCTCCCATCAAATCAAGTGTCTCTGCTATGTTTGGTATCGGAAAGGCATCCTTCTTTGTTACACTGTTCAATTTCCGATAGTCGACACATAGGCGCCATGTCCCATCTTTCTTCTTAACAAGAACAATGGGAGAAGACCATGGACTCTGGCTATCTTCAATCACGCCTCTCTTAAGAAGGTCTTGTACTTTGGAGTCAACTTCCTCCTGGCGTCCTGGGGCTAATCTCCTATAGGACTGCTTTATTGGCTGAGCATCTCCAGTTGGTATACTGTGACGTGCCCAGGTTGTTCTTCCCAAGTCTCCGTCAGAAGCAGCAAACACATCTTGGTAAGAGTAAAGAAGTCTCTTCACTGCTTCCTTCTGATGTTCCTGCAATCCTCCAGTGCTTCTCTTCATCAAATCTTGCAAATAGTCTGGGAGCTTTATCTCCTGATGAGCATCTGATGCTCGACTCTCAAGAGCTGCTCCTCGCATTTCATCTTCAGATTTCACATCCAGTATACATGGTTCATCTTCGATTACTCTACGGGGTAAAGGGTGGTCTAGAGACTCATCTCTCCATGTAACCTGGTTTACTCCTCTGGTCTGCCCTGGCATAGTATACACTCCAGCTATGGAAGATGTAAAATGACCTATCAGTCTTCCTTCTTCAACACATAAGGGGAGTGGTGAGTCATTCCATACTTCGGCAGAACTCAGGCCATTCTCTGTATGAATCAATCCACTCACCAATTCCAAATCTCGTGTAGTCCATTTAGAAGCTTGTTCCAGCACTCCATCCAGGTTAGAGTCTTCTGCTCCTTCTACTCTCAATGTCACCATTTGTTTGGAGAATGGGGGCACTTAACCCCTTCTGCTACAGTGCAGACAAAATAATCCTCTCTCCCACAAACAAGCACAGTTGGGTTACAGCTATCCTCCCTCTCGGTATCTGGAGTCGAGACTGCAGGCTCCTGGATAACTGTCTCAGGTGCCATGTGAGAGATTCCTGCAGCTCTTCTGGAATCAAGGAGTTTTCCAAGTCCAGGCAAACACTCGCTTGGCTGGTCATCATCTTCTACATCAGTCTCAGGGACACATGTTATCTCGTCTTCATCAGAATCAGTCAGGAGCACCTTTTCCTCTTGTTCCCTTTGTTTCTCACTTGTTTCCTGGGAAGGAGTCGGTGAACTTTCTAGCCTCCTAATACTGAATGGGGATGTCTCTCCCAACAGAGAGCTACTGCAACTCTGGACTTCTCCTTGAGTGTTTGCCTCTGATGAGTCCTCCGGATCTTGGAAGTTCATCTGCAGGGAACCATATTTGATGTTGGCTTTACTAGCCAAAAGATAATCCCTCCCCAATATCCTATCTTGGCCAATCTCTGCAATTGTGATGTCGAGGGGAGTGATTCTCCCATCCAAATCTACTTCCAATTTACATGATCCATATGATGCTAGTGGAGAACCATCTGCTTGAAGCAATACATCTTTTGCTGATTTCAACTTTGGTCTGTCTCTGTAGTAAATCCGATTGAAGCTATGCAAACTCATGAGAGAAACCACAGCTCCGGTATCTATCAAGAATTCCATAGTTACTCCACATATTTTCACCATGGCCACTACCTTTCCAACATTATCTGCTCTCTCAGGGTTTGTGACTTCTTGACCACTTCGATCGAGGAAATGAACCGGGTTGACAGTTGAGCTACTATTGGCCCGATAATGGTCATTATCCCACTCTCTTTTTTTCTTGGGTCTCCGGCACTCAACTGCCATGTGTCCTGCCTCAGAGCAGTTAAAACAAATGATCAAGGGGCATCTCTTCACTGTATGCCCTTCTTCTCCACATTTCCTACAGATGAAGGGTTCTCTCTTCTCTTTGGAGGTCTTTACAGTTCCTGCAATCTCCTTGATTCCATCCTTTAACTCCCTTAACTCTTTAGTCATTCCCTTCTGAATCGCCTCCTGCACTCCTTTCTGGATTCCTTCTTGGAACTCTTTCATCATCTTAAGGAGTTTTTCTTCTTGGGAGTCATTGGTAACAGCTGTAATATGATGGTCTCGCTGTCTTGGCTTCAGGCCTTTACGGATACGCTCTGACTCGTCTATGGCCTGGTCAAGAGACTTGGGGTCTCTACTATGGACAGCTGCTCGCACTTCATCATCTGTTATGGCATTCTCATAACATTTCCTCGCCAACCTATCCTGAGAAGAGCGAGGCATCTCTGGATATGCAAGAGCAGCTAATCTCCTTATGCTCTGGCCAAGACTCTGTAATGACTCCTTTGGCTTCCTCGTCCTGGTGTTTAGTTCAGCTTCATACATTGAAGCTTTTTCCCCTGGTCCGAATCTTTTAGTTAGTGCCTCAATCAGCTCATCGTAGGAGTGGCCTTGCTCCAGCTCTTGCACTACCTGCTGGGCATCTCCTCTCAACTGGTTCGTCAACTGTTGCCACTTCTCCTCGTCACTCCAGCCATTACAGTCAATGCAGTTCTGGAAGTACACCTTGTAATCCAGCCATGGTGTCTTCCCATCAAATAACTGGGTTGGCTTTATCTTAGTCTTCTTCTCAGTATTAGATGAGCTCAGTGCTTTCACCAACTGCTCATTGTTTGATTTGCACATTTGCATGGCCTGCTCAGCAAGAAGCAGGGCTCTATTGGTCTCTTCAGCTGCAGAATCTCTTGACTTCTCAACTAGTTTACCATGCACTCCTTCAGTGGTATCCTGGTCAGGGATAGTAGGAGCTGGTCTTCTCTCTGGGGACACTCCCATTGGTTGAGTTTCAGGTCTCTCTGCAGGTATAAATATTCGATCCTGTCTCCTTAAACTCCAAGGTTTGGACACGGGGAACTTCCCCACAGGAGCCTCAGGGAGTCCAGGAACAGGACAACTCTTAGAGCCTCTCGCTTCCATCTCTTGATCATCAACAGGCATGGGACAATAGGAGGACTGCTGAAGATGTTCTACCCACTTTGCAGTCTCTGGCACCTTCGACCTCTGTGGAGTTCTAATCTCTGGAAAGAAAATTTTACTCCTTGGGTCCTCAGCATGTGTCCCTTGGATACGCTGCAATATTTCCCTTGCTGGCATCTCTGGTCTAGGGGAAGGAGACCTTTCCTCTCTCCAGGACTGTATTGGTTCTTGTAGGCGAGGTGGACTTCTCCTGGTTGCAGGCATAGGCAACTGATCCTGCCATCTTCCTGTAGATAGTTGAGGATTATCTTCACGAGTAATCAAACTCAACTTCCTTGTGGTCTCTTGCAGTTGTTTCTGGGGAGCACCTTCACTCAGTATATCTGCCTCAAACTCTTTCTCCCTCAAGTCTGTGTGACTCTAACTCGACCTTCTTCGTGGAGTGGAGCATCGAGAAGAAGCTATTGAAGGTGCCAACTTCACCAGTGTTTCATGTAATTGGCCCATCTGTCGTGTCAAGTCAAACTTCATATCTTCTTGGCCTTGTCGAATCTCAAGCTTCATTCCTTCTTGAGTCTGTCTCAAATTTTCTTCTTGATGGTGAAGCTGCTGTCTTGTCTGAAAGGTCTGGGATACCAATTCATCTTTGATACCCAAAACGTCCTGCTTTAAAGACTCCACATCTTGTTCCACTTTGATGAGTTCAAGCTTGCTCTTCTTTTGAGCATATTCACTTGATGTGGGCTTCCTGGATACTCCCCGATCACTTTTGATCTCTGTGGAAGTAACAGGCAAGGGCTGGTCCTGTCTGCCTAGTATTCCAGGAGTACGAAATTTGGAGGGAGTAAACTCACTCTGCATCCTGGACTGCATCCTTGACTCTGACCAATACCCAGTACTGTCTTGGGCCCCTCTCGGCCATGGTCTCTGTTCAGGAACTTGCAAACATCTCTCTGCGCCACCCATGGCACCATACTTTTCTGGATCCAGAACCGAGTCCCTTGGCTCCAAAGGAAGAGTATCTTGGGTCTCCAGCTCCAGGTTTCTGGGGCCACCTTTAAAAACCACTGTGTCGTCTGGCTCCGGTGTCCTCCTGAGTGTCCTCCCCTTTGGGATACCCATTGGATCATCAATTGAGCCGCCGTGGTCAGAAGTTCTTGGACTTCTCCCTGCCTCTGACATCTCCATGCTTCTCTCCATCTCTAGGAACAGTGAAAAATCCCACCGCTGCCACCAATGTCGCGCGCCAGACTCCCGCCGAGTACCCGTACTCCCTTGGAGAAGGTCTGGTGGCGATGATAAGGGATTCGGAGGTGTTTATCACGGGCGCCGAGCTGGTTTTGGTGCTTCAGCTGTCACTGAGCTAGGAGATGGAAAACACAATGTAAAAAACAATCAATTTCAAAATGTCCTCAAATGCCTAATGGCCAGTAATACAAATAATGTCTCTATATAACAAAAACTCTGGCTCTGAGTTGTCTGTCTCTATGCTACTCTGCCATACTCTGCTCTTTGCTCTGCTTGTCTGCTCTGCTCTCTGCTATGCTCTGCTCTCTGCAATACTCTGCTTGTCTACTCTGCTCTATGGTATATTCGGCTCTGCTCTCTGCTATGCTCTGCTCTCTGCAATACTCTGCTTGTCTACTCTGCTCTCTGGTATACTCGGCTCTGCTCTCTGCTATGCTCTGCTCTCTGCAATACTCTGCTTGTCTACTCTGCTCTGCTCTGCTTGAAAAGAGCTCTCCCTCTTGAGCTATCTCGTCTTTGGGAAGGAGCCCTGGTTCCGGAAGTAACCTCTGCTTCGGGAGTCGCCTTGTCACGGGAGTAACCACCCTTAAACTCTCCTCAAAAGAGTGCTTTCACTCTTTGAGCTACACTGTCTCTTGGAAGGGGTTTAGGCTCCGAGAGTAACCTCTGCTCTTGGAGTCACCACTTCTCAGGATATACCTCTCTACAACCTCTGCTCAATTCACTCTTGAGCTACACAGTCTCTTGGAAGGGGTCCAGGCTCCGGGAGTATCCTCTGCTCTTGGAGTCGTCACTTCTCAGGAGAAACCTCTGCTCTCGAACGAGATCCACACACTGGAAATACCTCAGCTCCGGGAATCACCTCGTCTCAGGAGTAACCTCTACTCAAAGAGTGCTCTCACTCAATGAGCTACACTGTCTCCAAAAAGTAACCTCTACTCAAAGAGTGCTCTCACTCAATGAGCTACACTGTCTCCAAAGAGTAACCTCTGCTCTCGGAGTCACTGCTTCGCAGGAGCAACCTCACTACAACCTCTGTAGAGAATAACAACTCTAGAATGTCAATCAAAGGATGAGATTAGACAGAGCTGTTACCTCTCGCCCTTGGAGCACCTCAGTTCCAGTAATGTAACTCTGGCTCCGATGAGAGTAAACCTTCCTCAACATACAACCCTGGGTGAGAGTCAGATCGCCTCGTCAAAGTATTAATAACTAGGAGGGGTAATGACTGGGAGCCGTCAATACTTACGAGCAGAATGACTCACGAATATCGATCAAAGAAATGAGATTAGACAGAGCCAAATCTACTCAGAGAATCTAGAGCTCAAAATGACGTCACTTCCTTCAAAAACAAAGATGGCCGACCGCCGGGAATTGTGGGAACAAGAAAGCAAGATGGCGGACAGCTAATTACCCATTTTATGCCAACCTCAATCAAGAAAATGGCTAACTCACCAAAACACTGGCTGTTGTCTTGTATTTTCTTCAATAGTCGCACCAAATACAATCTGCATCTAACGATTACTGCAACTAATCCAATATATCCAAAATAATGCTCTAATAAGTCCACAGATTAAATAAAACACGCTTGCACATAAATAAATCCAAACTGACGAGGTCTTGTATCTTCAAGATCTTGGTTGACTCTGATTCACGTGGTTAATTGCAAACAATAAAATCCAGACACCTCAAGTTGCATCATGGGAAAACTACAACTTAAGTTGGAGGGAAATTCAAATAAAAGAATCTGATTGGCTGATCACCGGTTGCTGGGTACTTAATTATTCTAATTTATTCCACTACAGTCTGCTGATCAGTAAACATCCCAGTGCCTACGTGACATTCTGCATGTACACATTTGAGCCATTAAACTCTCTGAAAGAGTCGACTGACTCCACATATAAAAGTTCAAAATAAAACAAAAATGAAACTCACAATTTTGTCACAATATAGTAGGGCAAAATCCAGAAAAAGTAGATCAAAAATACTCCAATGGAGTATAAAATTGTCACCAGGATTCCGGAATGAGACGAATGTTAACTCGTGAAATCTCGGTAGATAAAATAGGTCAGAAAATCCGGATTAATCCAAACAAGGTTCGGGAATTTCCGTCATAAGAAGTAGGTCAAAAATACTCCAATGGAGTATAAAATTGTCACCAGGATTCCGAAATACGACAAATCGAATCGGCAAACTTCGGTACAATAATGAAGTGCATAATAACCGAAATGATCCGAACAACGTTCGGATAAAATCGTGAAACAGGTGTCAGGGGCTTCCCCTCATCTTTCCATACATGGTTCTAAAAGCCTTATATGGATCTATCACGTGACATTCAAAATGACGATCCTATATGGTTCTATGGGCCTTATATGGATCTTTCGAACACGTGACCTAATACCAAATCAAAATCAAAATTTTACCTTGACCATTGGATGGTATTTCATAGAAAATATCAAAGAAAACATATCCTCGTGATCCTAAATCACTTAAATTCGATCATTTTATCTTCACCCCTTGATGAAATTTTTTGAAAGAAGTTATGAAAACACATCATTATGTAAGGGTTTTCACCTAAATTAGCTCGTTTTATCTTGACCCTTCAATTGAATTTCATTGAAAAATGTTTCATGAAAAATATCATCATGTTATGATTTGTATTTAAATAAGACCGTTTCATCTAAATACTTGCTGGATAGTATTTCATAAAAATGCACTTTAAAAATATTTCAGGATTTGCCTTAATTTATCAATGTAATGTAAGTATTAGATTGACTCTCAAATAGGGTTCTATTTTAACTTTTTTATTGAAATTAATACTAGGCAGGACTCACTCTCTAAATAGCTAATAAAAATTCAACCCTTGGATGTGATTTCGTTGAAAAAAAAATATGACAAGTCCAGAATCAAATGATTTGTCCAGAACCTCTTAAGATCCTGTTTTATTATCTAAAACAGGATCTTATAAAGTTCTGGACAAATTATTTGATTCTGGACTTGACATATTTTCTTTTTAACGAAACCCCACCTAATGCCTGGGTCACATTTGCTCCGATTCATCGGTCGGCGCCCGGCCGATTGAGTATACTGGTCAAAAATGTACTAGTATACAAATTTGAACAAAATACTCAATAGAGCGGGTGCCGGCCGATGAATCGGAGCAAATGTGACCGGGGCATTAGGGTTGATATTTTATTGAAAGCTGCTGTTTGCCCCTAAACGCAATCTTGGGTTGTTATGGGGGTGAACTTTATCATTTTGAGCTTAATGAAAGATTATAGAATGATGAATAAATGGGGCAAATCTTGCGTATAAATACTTACGATCAATGTGTCATTTCAAAGATTGTTCATAGAATTGCTTCGATTGGTGACGACGATATGACTTTGGAAAGGTTTCTAAATTAAGAACGTGGCGTCACTTCCGAATCATAGCATCCAACATAAGTAGCGTTTAATTACTATTTTTTATTTGATTTGTATTGGGTCACGTTGTGTCCATGTGATAGATCCATATAAGGCTCATATGGAAATGTCATTTTGAATGTCACGTGATAGTTAATAGATTAATATATTAATCCGGATTTTCTGACCTATTTTATCTACCCAGATTTAACGAGTCAACATTCGTGTCATTCCGAATTCCTGGTGACAATTTTATACTCCAGTTGGAGTATTTTTGACCTCCCTTTTCTTGATTTTGCCCTTTCTTATTATGTTGACAACGAGCAAATCGAAAATTCGCCATAAACGGGTCTCGATCGACTAACCTAGCCCGTTGAAGCTAAGCACGTTAACCATTAGGCCAAAAATGCTACCTATATGAAGAACAAAAGTGTTATATGCTTCTATGAAAGTTCATCTCTCTGGTAGTAATGTACTATTAACAAATTTGTTGATTTTCTTTCTTAGAGATATGTCTTTTTCTTTTTGACGTTTCGTAGGATGTCCATCCTACTTCTTCAGAAAGTAGATAATCATGATAAATAAAACCATGGGCTCTAGTTGAAAGCCCATGATAAAACATAAAAGCATATATAAAGCCTATTGTTATCAAAACCCATAAATCCTAACCATATAAATTTAGTTTTATTGATGACCAAAAACAGATATCAAGGGCGTAGCCAGCTTTCAGTCAGGGGGGAGGGGGTGCGATCGCCAAAAAGATTTCAGTTTTCAGTCAGGAGGGTACGATTATGGCCTAAACAGCATTTTAAAGCTCCTTTCTTCTTCTTTCTCAGGGTTTTATTTTTATTGTTATATGGGAGGGTGCAATCACACCCATCGCAACCCCCCCCCCTCCTGGCTACGCCTATGGATATTTTGGCTATGTAAATAGCTATATATTATAACGTTCACGTTTACCCCGCCCCCTAATAATTTTTGCGCCCCCTCTAAATACCAGACCCGTCAGGCGTTGAGGCCTGACGAGTGACTCCCAAGCTGTGCGACTTCTGGCAACCGCTACACCTATATTCCCGGGAAAAACGCTTTTTCCTTTGAAAAATTGTCAAATATGATCGTGTGTGGGCAAACACGGAGGAGGAGGAGAGGGGTGCGTGCATTGCGTGCGATCCCTCAACAGTTGTATACCTTATTTTTGTATGAATTTCTTCCGAATAGTTATGATAGAGGGGTTCTGATATTTATTTCTGTTTTCAAATGAAATAATTTCACCCTTGCCCGACTGACTTGTAGATAATGCACGAATCAAATAGCATGGAGATCAGATAATCAGATTGATTCGTAATTTCGCAATCAGATGAATTAACTTATTGTTTTCTCTGATTAAAAGGCGGTTTGAAGCTACTTTTACAGGATTTGTAAATTCGCAATCAGACTGGCTTATTTTAAAATTTAGTCAGTGCAAGAGGAGGGGACTATAATGTAGAAAATTGTTTTGATTTCGACACTAACTGGATAATTTATCACAATTGTTAAATACGCAAACAGAGACGGCTTAAAAATGAGAATAGAGGCAAAAAACTCTATTCATAAAATGTAATTAAAACCTGGGAATTAAAAGCAATTTTAGACTGTTAGATAATCTATTCTGTAATCAAGGTGATGTTGGTACACTTCCGCCGTTAGAAAAACAAAGACTAAGACAAAGCCTATATAGCAATTAATCCTTTTGTAATCATTAAATGTTAGATTCTTTTTATTTTGTAGGACAATGTCCAGACTTCTGACCAAGATTAATTCATTTATGTTTGTATTTAAAAAATAGTATTTCAATCAGACAGACGTTCTAATGAGTTAGAAAAATACATTTGTCCATTTCCTTTCAAGAAGTTTTCAAAGGCAGTCGATTTGTTTGAGTGTTTAGCATTGTTTTTCATAACTTGACGCTTCCATGAACAGAATGACTTTGAAATGAGTTTTTATAATATTAGCTTTCTATATGAACGTTGTAGTTATGTGATGTAACATCGCCCCCCCCCCCAAAAAATAAAAAAAATACGGGTATACAAATTTTGGTCGGAATGCTTGCAATTAAAAGCATTATTAACTTGCAATTAAAAGCAATTTTAGACTGTTAGATAATCTCTTATATAATCTAGATGATGTTGGTACACTTCCGCATTTCAGAAAACAAAGACTAAGGCAAAGAGAACTAACCAATTAATCCTTTTGTTATCATTAAATGTTAGATTCTTATTTTTGTTTGGACAATATTAAGACTTCTGTCTCCGATTATTATGCAGGTATGTGTATAAAATCATGTGAACAACATTATCGTGGAAATTCCCATATTCATTCTCATAATGTCTTACAACTATTTCCCAAATGACATAATCCTAAACAACATGTGAACATAATATTGCAGTTCAGGGGCGTAGCCAACTTTCAGACGGGGGGGGGGGGTGCGATCGCCAAATAACAATAACGGTTTCAGTCGGGGGGAGGGTGTTGCGATCGTGGCAAAAGCAAGCCAAAAGATGCAACTTGCTTCAAAACTGAGCTAGTAGCTTCTATCTCTTCTTCTATTTCATGGTTCTATTTTATTGGTTATGCATGGTTATTATTAATTTGCTTATAAATTTTAGATTTTAAAAGAAAACCCTGCCATTTTAAAGTGGTAGCCATCTCGAATTTTTTTCTTTGCTTAAAACTATTTACCAATACACATCTTTCCACCAAATATGAAGAAATTTCATGCACTAGTATTTGAATTGTCCAATGGATGGACTGGGGGCTCACTATATCCCTGCCAAACCTTGTTTATTTCAAATACGCAAATTCGTGTAAACTTTGTCGATTTGTTGAATTTTCCTGCAGAAATTACCGCATCCCCTCCGTTCATTCTGTCCGATCATCGGGCGTGGAAACGGCTCTGATAAATCAGGATATAGTCTCAGCAGCAATCCCAGTATTGAACTGCCAGTGAAACATTCTAAAATCCTTTGGGAACGAACCTTATGGGTGGGAGGGGGAGAAAGCATAGATACAAACTGAACATACTAAGTGGTTTTTGTATTGTTTCATTAATAAATTCCTAAATTCCTGTATTTTTAATTTGCCCCTTATGTTATTAAGTTAACAAAGACATACATTTGTATTTATATCAATATCAAGGAAATATAAATAAATTGAAATTGAAAAAAATGAAATTCATATTTTATTTGAAGACCAAAACTTTGGCTTAACCTTCTAACACAGTGGCGTAGCCAGGATTTGGTGACCAGGGGTTCTATTTTTATGTTATTCACAAATCTCCCACTCCCCCTTCATTAGGGTTCCTCAAATTAAAATATTTTTGTGCAGTTTGTACAATTACACTCTCTCCAAAGGTTTGACAATCCTAACTAACCCATTGGATTATGTGTTAAAGCACCTTTAAGTTTGAATTCTTATTTGCATAATTATATTTAGAAAAAAACTATTTTGGGGGTGAAAATATAAATCACTTTAATAACTTCATTAAGTTTAGTAGACAATTGGATTTGAATTTTATTTAACAAAAAATGATGTCTTAATTTACGTTAAGCAAAGTCTGAAAGTAATAAACTTTATCAAGAAACCTCTCCCATTGATATAGCAGGACGTAAAAATGATTTTCAAAAATGACCGTGTAGCTTTGTAACTTTAATGTTCACAAGTAAAATAAACAGACAGCGTGCAAAAAAGTCAGACAACTTAATTTTCGGCATCAAAATATTTCTCGGTGAATCTTTTACTGAATATATATCTTGCAATCTGATTTGCCCCGGATCCACCATTATTTTGGGAAGACTCTGGAGCATGATTTGTTACCAAGGAATATCAACTATTTCGCACAATTTATTCTTTAACTTAAGCTTCTAGGACAAAATAAATCACCTCATGCAATGGCGTATCATTATTTTGAATATTGTTGAAAGCCAGTTCGGATCAAATGCAAGGTTATTGAAAATGGCGAAGACATGCGTGTAAATGTTGTAAAAATCGTTCCGAAAGATAATTTCTTCTATATGATAACTTTTCACAACGTTTACACAAGGGCTTTTTAAACTATCCGGGATAGTCGTATTACTGATGTAAACATCTGCTATTCAAATGAATGGGTCTCGGTTATGTTTTGTTTTAAAAAAGTTAAAAATATTTTTTTGGACGTCCCCGGGGCTGGTAAGTCCCCCGGAGCAGATCAACTGAAATTGATAATAAAAACGGTTTGATGTATATAAATCATCTATAAACACAAGCGACTGTTCGAATATGAAACGTATTTTGTTAAGTTCAGACAGCTTGATAACAAATTAGGCCTCCATTATTTGATTATTAATACCATATGATTTTTCAATGTTTTTATTACAATGTAATTTATTCGCTAAACATATCATGACATTAACATGATCCGCCAACGTTTGATATTCGTGAAAATGGAGAGCAAATAAACTGGAACGATAACAATTTGAATTTTATACAATCTCTAAGATGAGTGGAGTGTATCTGAAAAAACAAAACTATTTTTTGCAATGATTGATTTTTCTTTGAAAAAGTGATGGGTAATAAATACTCGTTTGGACAAATGCTTGTGTTTATAAATGATATACGAGCTTTTAAATAATTCACTTCACAACGTTTTTATTATTTAACGCAATTGGTTTGCGGGACTTGCAAGCCCCAAGGACGTTCCAAGAAATATTTTTAATTTTAATTGAAATAAAACAAAACAGAGATGTACACATTTGAAAGAACATGTGTTTCATCAATATTAGGACGATTCCAGATATTTATTCGTGTAAATGTTGTAAAAATCGTTCCGAAAATTCTTTCTGCATTGTTTTCAATAACAAAAACTTTCAATAACAAAATTCCTACTAAAGACTGATTCAGCCATTGCCCACGATGGGTTATTTTTGAAGAATCAACTTTTTAGTTAATTGTGCGAAATACTTTAAAGATCTTAGTTTATTGCATCTTAGTTTATGATGAATTATAGATGCATTTGTAACGACCCTTGATAGCAAGTTGCTACAACAGCCCAGCTGGGTTCGATTCCCACTTGGGGCATCGAATTTACCACACTTTTTTCAATTTCTTTATCTGGCTTGTTGGACCTATGCTCGCTTTCGTTAGTTATTTCATGGGCTTTCAACGACTAATTGAAAGCCCATGGTTATTTATTCCCCTGGGGCGCCCTCGGCTCATTACACATTACAATGCACCCGTATGCCTTTATTTATGGATCTGTCATCAGGCTAGTCATAAAATAAAGCCGGAATTGTAGAAATGTTAATAATTAGAGTTATTTTAGATTTAAAAATACTTAAAATTGAAGGTGCGTATGAGGTAGAATTTTTTACTAAGCCGTGATGATAATGGTAACAGAATTACATGTATGTCTTACACAATCGGTGATGTTTGCTCTTGGTGTCCCACAACATGTTGTCATCCCAGGAACTTTAGTCTACAGACCCGTAATCATCCATTCGTCTCAACTCAGCATAATTACAATTCTAAAAACACCTTCCGTCCGATTTCGATTTGGAATTCTTAAATTTTGGAATCGTTCACTTTCAGCATCACAGTAGTCACAATGAAATGAACAAGACACTCTCATATAGTCTGTGATATGTAACTTAAGTTTCTACATATCTACTGATGTAGCATATACATCAAATAGACGAGGTTTATTGAATCTAAATCTAAAATATATTTTCTTTTTCTTTCGAGAATTAGAACAAACAAAGTTGCACTCACGTTAGTTGACCTTTCACTTCCGGGTAGATACAGGGTGAGTCAATGAACCTGTCATTGCTTATTTATATTCTAACGGCTCTCGTGACAATTAACACCGCTTTTCTTAAATTAAATAGTTTTAGATTGAGAAAATTGTTCAAATTGATACTGTTTAAATTGCAAAATAAACAAGTACTTTGACAGGGATTTGTTTGTTTTGTATAAAACGGCACAATTTTGGTTTCTCACTCTGTATATTCAAGAGGTCAATATGTCATGTTCAATTGTTCTAAAAATACAACATCAAACATCACAAAAGTAAATATTTTTCCAAATAAGAATATAATCTTCAGCTGTGAATACATCCAAGTCTACATTCTTCAGTTTTATTATGAGAAACATATGTTGAAAGTTATGACACCAAGTTTTACTTTAAATGACAAATCCGACGTCAAAACGGAATCAATATTTTTCACAAATTTTAAACATCATTTTCGAATAAAGTTTTATTATTCGTATTAACGTTTTATTTTAGCAAAAAATTGCTGCAATATTTATTTATTTTTTAAATTTATTTCATGATAATATAACAATGGAATGTACAAAGCATGTGCACTCGACACCCTTAGTAATTGGGCGTATCAGTGCATATATCAAAAATTATTGCACAGCAATCACAAAACATGTAATATATAACAGAATAACATACATTATCTAAAATGTTTAGATGCAATGCAGAAACGTTGAAGTCTTGATAGAAATGTTTTAAACACAACATAAAAAATATATTGAAGATACCACGCGTGAAATTTGAGATTAATCTATAAAAAATGACAAATTGTTACAGTTTACAGCCAGAGAGGTACACGACCAAAATGGCCTAACATGAAAGCGAAACACGTCGTGGGGAATGCAGTCAATTTACTTTCCGGGATTTAAATGATAATATCTTGGTACATCCTCATTACATTTATTTCTCAAAATTGCATAAATTAAAACACAAGGATAAATACAACAAATTGTGAAAATTTAAGAAAAATTGAGAACGCACTTGTAAAACAAAAGCAAATTATGTTCCTAGTTCACGTAATCCGAGAACGTCTTTGAAGACGCCGTGAGCTTAAAAATGGCCATTTTTAAAAAGTGACTAACCTAACTTTGAGATTTACGGAAACTACTTTGTAATTAAGAAATATAGACCAAAGTGCAGGGTTTCTAGTTTCGAATAACACCCCGCTGGTCTCGGCACAAACGTTTTCTGTACCCTGAACGACCGAAGGGAGTGAGGGGTTCGAAAGCTTTTGTGCCGAGACCAGCGGGGTGTTATTCGAAACTAGTAACCCTGCTCTGAGGTCTATATTACGATTCGAACATGAAAACTCACCAAGTGTTTCGAATATTCATCATGGTCCACCATTACTACGACCCACCGTTATGACGTCACACATTACACGTATCATTAACTGGGTAATTGATCTCGAATATAACCCAGCTGAAGCATTGACTTTGTTTACAGTTTATAGAAGGCGTGAATACAGTCATGTTCGAATGATTATTAATTCCCGATTTTTTCACATAAATTAAACCACATAAGGGAGTCAATATTCAGAAATTTCAGAAAAAATATCCAAAATTGTATGATCGTTACAGAATTTTTTGTCCAAAACAAGTTGATCGGCCGGCGCGACTTTTCTACTTACAATTCTTTTCAAGGTGTGATTTAATTTAATTAATCCTTTAGCTCTAGATAAAATCTACCACCCAACTAAATATCATAAAGATATGCAAGAATATAAATGCGTACGAGCCGTTTAACTTTTTTCTTAAGAATGCCGTCATAAAATATAGTCCCATGGAAGACCACAAACTTTTTTTTAATAATCACCGCTTTTGTGCCGTCGGCCTCCTAGCTGTGTGGGCGACGCCCACTTTTCAATGGAAAACATTATTTCGCACCTGGCTATCAATTGCATGAAATGATTGGAAAATGTTTTCTTGTTATAAGCATTTGGATATACATCAAAACACTTTCAATTGATGCAAAATAGATTGTTCTAGCACTTTTTGTTGCTGAGATATTGTCAGTCTAACTAACTAACCTGTAGTCTACTGGGGGAGGGGGTCATAAATAAAACATTGATTTCAGCCACTTTTATTTTAAAAACATGTTTTATATTAGATTTTCAAGGGGATATGTTGTTTTTTATGATAAAGATTTCTAAAATATTCAAATTGTTGACAGAAAAGAAAAACATTCGTGAATTTAACTGCCCGATATATGCATTCTTTATTTGTTTGACCCCTGGGCCAGTAGATCTGCAATATCTTTGCGATAAAAAGGGCTAGAACTGTCTAGTTTACATCAATTGAAAGTGTTTTGATGTATTCTCATACTTATATCAGAAAAATTGGTTCTAATCATTTCCGGTAAATGAGCAGCAAAGAAGTTCAACAATAATTTTCCATTGAAAAGTGGGCGTCGCCCACAATGTAATTCAATGGGACGGAAAGGATGGCCGACGGACCAGTTTTAACGTTATCCGATTTTGTTGAAAAAAATCAGTGAACTACCAGCAACATTTGTAACCCCGTGTTAAAGGGCCGTTGTAATCTGAGAACATTCTTGAAAAATGAAACACCCTAACCTTAAACCTGTATATATTTCTGAGTGTGTATTCCACGCAGCCCGAAGGGAACATAATTCAATGTTTGTTTTATTAGACTCCAGATTGAAAATCTGGAGTCAATTGCTTTTGCCAGTTTTCTGATTCTTTCTTTCCGAACACTTTTTCTCAGCAACTAGAATGACTTACTTAAATCTGCTAACATAGTCAACTAGGTATCGAGACCTATAGCTAGTTTCTGTGAAATTAGGTCAAATGTTAATCTAGGTCAAAGGTCAAGAACTAGGTCAAATCGTGCGTTTTCACTATTTTACAAGTTTTCTCAGTCGTCATGTTATTGTAATAAACTAGCAATATGGGTTTTATTACTCTAGAACTGCTCTGCAGCCGGTCATTTTAAGATTGATAACTTAACATGAGGCTCAATATAGGTTTTCTATAGTTTCGTGTGCAACTTGATGGCTAAATATTTCAAAAATTAGAAATTTTTAGAAATGTGTCTGTTTGATATGTTTAAATTCAATATATTAACAATAGAAATCTGCAATATTAGAAAATTCCATAGTAGGCTTTTTGAGAAAAGGACACTTTAGTAGAGCCATGTTGATAGTGGTTTATAATGACAGCCAATGGAGATTTTCCAAAATTCAAACGTCAATATCTTTGGAACTAGCAAAAAGAAAAAATGTAACCCCTCTTGTTTTGAAGATAATCATGTTATTGTAACATATAGTCCATGGTATGAAATCTCTAGGACGTCTAATAAAGGAGCTGGTAGCACACTATAGCGCAGCGATATTTGACCTAACATTAGCATACCTACATATGTCCCCTAATAATTTTTATTATAACCGTTTAATATGCTTCCGGCTTTAAGGCTGAATTATGCCTGCCATTAACAGAGGTCAAAAAATTTCCAAAAAATAAACGTCCAAACTTTCACAATTTGGAGTACACAATGCAATAGCAAATAATAAAATATGATTTTAAGTATATGATTTAGGTTTCTAAGCTAAAAGTTTGAGGTTATTTTTCTTATCAATACCAAAAGATTATGTCATCAGTGTATCGACATTTTGTATTGTTTCTCGGGTATTAATAAGATAAATGCTACAAATTAATCACTTTTATATTAGAATGACAAATGCTTAAATTATGCTAGGTTTTCACAAAATGGGTCTCAATACGTTTTAAGATATGAACTTTTATTCAGCGGTGAACATTATTAATAAAGGTGGGCCTATTGCTCTTCCTTGACTAATTGCGACTACAGCTAAAGTTCTATTTCTCGTAGTTAGATATAGGTCAGTTGCTAATGAAACAACCATCACGACTTGGTCGAATTCATGAATAATTGAGAAAAATCGTTATCATTATCTTCCTAAAATTTGATTATATCCTTCGGTAAGGTCAAAGAAGAAACAACCATCAGAAAACTTGATGATAGCCACAACTAACGTCGAGAAAGAATTTTAAGGCGTTCGACTGCATATAACTCTAATTGGTTATTAGACATGCCCTTGGAATATATGAACATGCAAATACCTCTGTAACATCGAATTAGATATGAATCTTACCTTATTTGTTATTGTATTATGTTTTATAAAACATCGACAATAATTTGTTGTTAGACCCTTTACGATTATATGGAAAAATTCTGGTAATAAAATGTTTTAACTGGTAAGAAAACTAATATGTTCCCAATCAAAAAAATATTACCTAAATATTCCATACAATTTTGTTGAATCGGCTTAGCTCATATTTGAAAAATAAAACAAAATCCGAAAAACACACTTGTGTAATTACACTAATTAAACACCGACATCTACAGAAAAATCATTGTAATTTTGACATTATGATATTCAATTTTTTTGTTCGTATGCTTAGAATAACAGTCTGCGTCTCATAAAATGTATAAAAGTTCGAATCAAAATATTTACGTTTTTTGACCCCTTGTGATGAAATACATGTTTCGACCCGAAAGCCGGACGTTTTTTCAGCAAATGGTATTTTAAAAGAATCAAGACATATACACCTTCATAAATATTGCTTCAAATGTTGCTGCGCTATAGTATGCTACGGATCCTTCATATTCGGAAGTCATACCATGGACTAATACTAGGAATATGGGGTTTATTATTCTAGAACTGTTCTGCAGGGGGTCCTTTGAAGATCGCTAAATTAACATAGGGCTCAATATAGTTTTTTTGTAGTTTTGTGTGCTACTTAACAGCTTAATATTTCAAAAATAAGAAATTTTTAGAAATGTGTCTGTTTGATTTGTTTAAATTCAAAATATTAACAATAGCAATCTGCAATATTAGAAAATTCCATAGTGGACTTTTTGAGAAAATGACACTTTAGTAAAGCCATGTTGATAGTGGTTTATAATGGCAGCCAATGGAGATTTTCCAAAATTCAAACGTCAATATCTTTGGAACTAGCAAAAAGAAAAAATGTAACCCCTCTTGTTTTGAAGATAATCATGTTATTGTGACATACTAGGAATATGGGGTTTATTGCTCTAGAACTGTTCTGCAGGGGGTCCTTTGAAGATCGCTAAATTAACATAGGGCTCAATATAGTTTTTTGTAGTTTTGTGTGCAACTTAATAGCTTAATATTTCAAAAATAAGAAATTTTTAGAAATGTGTCTGTTTGATTTGTTTAAATTCAATATATTAACAATAGCAATCTGCAATATTAGAAAATTCCATAGTGGACTTTTTGAGAAAATGACACTTTAGTAAAGCCATGTTGATAGTGGTTAATAATGGCAGCCAATGGAGATTTTCCTAAATTCAAACGTCAATATCTTTGGAACGAGCGAAAAGAAAAAAATTAAACCCTCTTGTTTTGAAGATAATCATGTTATTGTAACATACTAGGAATATGGGCTTTATTGCTCTAGAACTGTTCTGCAGGGGGTCCTTTGAAGATCGCTAAATTAACATTGGGCTCAATATAGGTTTTTTGTAGTTTTGTGTGCAACTTAACAGCTTAATATTTCGAAATTAAGAAATTTTTAGAAGTGTGTCTGTTTGATTTTTTAAGTAAATATATTAACTATAGAAATCTGCAATATCAGAAAATTCCATAGTAAACTTTTTGAGAAAAGGACATTTTATTAAAGCCATATTGATAGCGGTTTATAATGGCAGTCAATGGGAATTTTCCAAAATCCAAAGGCCAATATCTTTGGAACTAGGCAAAAGAAAAAATTTAACCTTTCTTATTTTGAAGATAATTATATAATTGTAACATACTGGGAATATGGGCTTTATTACTCTAGAACTGTTCTGAAGGGGGTCTTTAGAAGATTGATAAATTAACATTGGGCTCAATGTAAAAATGCAAAAATTTCAAGGGCTGCTATTATTAAATGGGGGCACTTTTCATTACCACTTCGTTAGATATCAAAACTATATGTATTAAGGATACTTTGGTCAAAAAATGGTGCTTTATATATAGCAAGTGCAATTGAACAGCTAACTGGCCCCACTATAGGGATATTTTGTATTTTAATGGAGGGAACAGCTTATGCGTTGCAGCGGTTATAAAGAATCTTTAAGCATGGATTGGGTACATCACCCATTAGTGAGACATGTCTGTTGATACCATTGGACCTTCATGGTACCTACATAAAGTTTAGACATTCCTCGAAAACGTGAAAATACAAGGGTGACCCAAAAAAATGCAACCCTCCATTTCGTCAATATTTTTCTTAAATGGAGGGTAATTGCTCTGAAATTTGACACACAATGACTTCATTTAATGTGGGATATTCTGGCAAAGTTTCAATAATAATAGTCTTATATTGATAGAGCTATGGTCGTTCCAAAATATGCTCCAAATATCGTCCATTTCCAATGTTAGGTTTTCAGATGAATCACATTCCCTTCTTTCTGAACATGTAAACTCGAGAAATAATGTGTTCTGGGATCACAAATTCCAGATTAAGTGCTTCAAAGGCCCCTTCATTCTGTTAAATGCACAGCTTGGGCTGCCAATTTCCAAACATGAAATCATCAGCCCCTTTTGGTTTGAGGTTGATAATGCCAACACTGTTACTGTTAACACACAGCGCAATATTTGCGTTCCCAGGAAGTTCTAGGCAGTTCTGGAGTGGCATAGAGGCTTCAATAGACAAGAACAGTGGTTCTAGAAGGATGGAGCTTCTCCTCAGACTTCTAATGATAGCATAGCCTGGCTCACTAGTCATTTCTATGAGAAGATGATCTCTCCTAGGACAGAGAACCCATGGTCATCCCACAGTCTTGATCTCAATGCCCCTGACTTCTATATATGGGGTTATTTCAAGGATAATGTGTATGAAAATAACCCTACCGCAATTGCAGAACTCCAATAAGCAATGGCTGCAAAAAGTTTGAGCCATACCCATGGGGAAGAATGCATCCGTGTTATGAACAGTTTTCCTTGAACATTGCAAGTTTGTTTTCAGCGAAATTGACGACATCTGGAGCATATTTTGAAACAACCATAACTCTATGAATATAAGACTATGATTATTAAAACTTTTTCAGAGGATCCCACATTGAATGAAGTCCTTGTGTGCCAAATTTCAGAGCAATTTATCTCAATTTCAGAAAAATATTGAAGAAATGGAGGGTTGCATTTTTTTGGGTCACCCTGTATCAGCCCTTTAACGTCTGTAATAAGTGAGATATTACTTGTTGCAAGGGTTCACTATGGACCATCCTGTATACTATCAGTACCATCATTATTATCATTTATTAATCAGAATCACAACCCACTACCACAGGACCATTGACCTCTTGAATACTGTTCACCAAAGTTTGAATATTTTTGGAGCAGACGGCTAGACATCCCCTTATCAAGTATAACAATTAATTAATCATTTTAAAAATGCCCCAAATTATTCACACGGTTGCGAACGGTGAGCTCACGTGGCTTTATGTGACAGTTACTTACGCCCCTCCCCATCATTTGGGAACCATAATCCTTAGATCTCTATACTGTCAACAAAGAAATCCTTACCCTTAAGGTGGCCTAAAGTGTTGCTTATTTTTTCATGAAGCCACTCATTAAAATTACGATTTCTCTGCACCCCGACTGAAATCGGGAAGACAAAAATATGTGATATTCTTGCAGAATTGTTTATAATAACTATTTACAAATGTTCCCGAGACAAAAATCCATTTAGGTAAGGTTTGTTTTAAAGTCGGAAAGCCCCAATAGGACAATACAAACCAAGATAAAACCCGAAGGACTGTAGATTTCACGTAATAATTTACGTTCATGTAAACAAGTAAAGTACATATAATCCCCAAATAAAACATTGGCCTAGTAGGCCTACGTGACAATCTGAAATATAGAACATTTTCGACTCGGCATTTGCTTCCGTGTCCTGTATTCCCCTCTACCTGCTTAATAAGGCAATGAATCTTCAAATAAAACCTTAGTCAAGTAGATTAGAGTCTCTTGTACACTTCTGTAAATAGTTTTCACATGCAATTTTGTTTGTGAATCTCAAATTTTGTCTTCCCGATTTCATTCATGAATTACGTTAAACTTTGACAGGCGTTGTTCTTCCCGGACGATCAAACGTGTCAAGAACAGATAGATACTTGAATGATCTTGATTGGGCATCAGGTTGCAGAGAAATCGTAATTTTACTGAGTTTACACGAAAAAATAAAAAAGGCTATACGCCTCGTTAATATGAATCAACATTTTAGGGTTTTAGCGGGGGTCCTTTGCAATGCGACAAAGAAAACGAAGGTAGAAGCCGGAAGGACGATCAACTGTTAATACCACCACAGTCAGATGTAGTCATCGCTCTAAATAGTTATCTCACTAGGACCGGCTGTTCAAAAACGGAAGTAGCAGAGGTGTATCATACGTCTTTGTTCCTTAACAACACAATGCAATGGATTGCTCGAAATATCGTATGCAAGTATTCCATTATCAGTTTTAATAGATTGAACGCTTAAAAAACTACAATCCCTTTATCTTACCTGAAAATCGATATTTCTTAAATTGATATGTAATAATCATGCTCATTTGGATATATCTTTTAGCATGGGGTGAGTGGGGCGAATGTTACACGACAGGAGATAGTGCACACAGACGATCAAGGACCAGATCTGGTTATATCCTTGAGTTTGGGTATTACACCAATGATGGCCCTCTGTACCAGCATTACACTGGACCTTTAGTAGAAGCAGACGATGAATCGTGTCCAGGTATTACATAGGAACAATGGATATAGAACGTGTAAAAATAACCATACCACATACCATTCATTGGTGCTATTTTCATAGATATGCATTCATTTTTAGTCATGTTTGCTCATATATATTTAGCTGAGATCTCATGCTTAAGTATAGTGGTGAAAATGTGTAATTTACTAAGTTGACATAAATCTTAGCACTGATTCATTTTAGATCCGTGTAATTTTTCCCCATGTAAAAATGGTGGCCATTGCTCTACTGATGGAACGGGCTTTAAGTGCACATGTACTAGCGAATGGACGGGACCAATATGCATAGAACTCAATCGATGCAATTCTAGTCCTTGTATGAATAATGGGACGTGTTTCGACAAAGGTTCAGAAAAGGACATAAAATGTATATGTCATCCTGGGTGGATTGGGCCTAAATGCCAAAGACGGGATGCCTGTATGTCAAATCCATGTAAAAACAACGGAACCTGCGACAATCTAAGATCTGGAGAATTTAAATGTTCGTGTTCGCCAAAATGGAGTGGACCAACTTGTTCCATTTTTGAGAAAGTAGGATGCTCGTCTGAACCATGCAAGAATAGTGGACAATGTACTGACACAGAACAAGGTTACATATGCTCATGTGGGTCGGAGTGGACGGGTAAAACGTGTGAAACAAAAATTCAAACTAATCAGTGCTCTACAAATCCATGCAAGAATAGTGGACAATGTACTGACACAGACCAAGGCTACATATGCTCATGTGGGTCGGAGTGGACGGGTAAAACGTGTGAAACAAAAATTCAAACTAATCAATGCTCTACAAATCCATGTGAAAATGGGGGTACTTGTATAATTTCCAAATCAAAAGAAAAATGTAAATGTAAACCTGGCTGGAGTGGCAGAAAATGCGGAGCAAAAGTTGGAAATTGTTCGCCAAATCCGTGTAAAAATAAAGGTGTGTGTACAACCGTCGGAAATAAATTCAGCTGCAAATGCAGATCACACTTTACCGGAAGTACGTGTGCAATTAGAACGGATCATTGCATACCAAATCCATGTAAAAATAGGGGAGTGTGTTCGGACAACAGAAAAGGAGGAACCCTTTGTACGTGCATGTCTGGATGGAGTGGAAACACATGTGAAATATGCATGCCAAACGCATGTAAAAATGGTGGCACGTGCAAGATGGCAGTGTCAGGCTCTGGAGTAGATTGCGACTGCACATCAGACTGGGAAGGGACTACATGCGACATCCGTAGGAAACAAGGTATGAAAGCCGTGCTTGCCTTACGCCAACCGGCTTCATGTCGCACGTAAAATAGTTTACTCATTGCCTCTTAACCGGCTTCATGTCGCACGTAAAATAGTTTACTCACTAGAGAGGTTAAGATAAGCTACACGTTCAAATGCAAACCGTGAACCTGAACGCGTAAATCCACGCTCAAGTACACGTTTACGATTTTTTTGTTAAGCTACACGTCTGAAACTATGTCAGTGGACGTGGGGGTATATTTATGTGGTGACTGTGTCCAATGGTCATGGCTCTATGGTGCAATGGTGTCCGTCAGGCCTGGGTTCAAATCTAGCCCCCTAAAACATTTTTGTTTTTTTGCTTTATTTCATATTCAACCACAATTAATTTAGTATCACTTTTTGCTCATACCAATAGCGGACGACGTTATACAAAGAAAACGCCTCGTTCGCAAATCAAATGTAGTGATTAGACAATCGTAATCGTTTCATTTCGTTTAGTATACACATTATACTAAGTCCCGGGTATCAAATTAGCCTTTCACGCTTACCTGTAGAAAGTAGACTAATCTGACGTCATTACCTGCACGCGCATAGAGGTACACGTTCATGCTTTGTTGAATACGCGTCTGTTAAGTGCACCAATATGATAATCTCATGTAAAAACCTGTAAACTTCACGCTGACCTACAGGAAATAAACAAATCTGACGTCATTTATCTGCGCGCGCATTGAAGTTCACGTTCAAGTTTTGTTAAATACGTGTAGCTTAACATCTCTAATGACCCCCAAATGGCTTCATGTCGCACGTAAATCATGTCACATCGGACTGATAGCTTATTTGGTTGAAAATAGGTATTGAAATTAACCATACACAGTTTTCTCCTGCTCGCTGACCATTGTGAATGATTGTTTCATGTATTTTGGCGAAGGCTTTACAAACGAATTTTGACCGTTTGATACGCTTTTGGAATTTGTCTATCCCACATCATCGGAATGCTCTATCTTAATATGAGTTCTTCTATCTTCAACTACATATGTTTGATGTAATGAGTATTCTCTATAAATTCTAATGTATTTTAACGTGTTTTGTAAATGCTTTAATTTGAATGAAATGTACATTGTTGATCTTGTCTTGGATTCTGATATTTCAGACTTGCCAACCTAAAATGAAAAATTTTCGGTAGATTTAAATAAAATTGCGGTACTTTTACGTGAGTTTTTTTCAAAATCCAGTAGTTTTTGCGGGAGTTTTTACGTGAGATTTTTGAAAAAAACGGTAGATTTTACGGGAGATTTAAAAAAACGGGAGTTTTTAAAAAAGGTATTTTTCGCAGTAATTTAAAAAAAACGTGACTTTTGACGGACGATTTTAAAAAAAACAGGAGTTTTTGTGGTAGATTCTGAAAAAACGGGAGTTTTTACGGTAGGTTTTTAAAAAACGGGAGTTTTTGCGGAAGATTTTTAATAAAACGGGAGTTTTTACGGTAGATTTCCGAAAAAACGGGAGTTTTTATGGTAGATTCTGAAAAAACGGGAGTTTTTACGGTAGATTTCTGAAAAAACTGAAGTTTTACGGTATATTTCGAAAAAATGGGAGTTTTTACGGGAGATTTCGGAAAAACTGGAGTTTTACGGTAGATTTTGAAAAACGGGAGATTTTACGGGAGATTTCTGAAAAAATGGATTTTTACTTTACTTTTACTTTTACAATCTGCGTGAGGTTCCATTTTTAGGTTCGGTTTTTCGCGCATGAGGATTAAATCCAGCGATTTAATTGGTTGAAATTATTATGACGCATGCGCAGTTCATAAATTAATTAGAACTTATAATCTAAGATAGATGTCACTTACGTTCATTATTTCACAGCAGTCCCTACTCATAATGCGCCTTATATTTTTGGAATATTTTGTTTAGCGCCATATAAAAACAAAATGTATTCTCCCGACAGAAGTATGACAGAATATGAACTGGCCCCCGTTTGTGGACATTTGGTGTGCAAACTTATACCGAACTGATCGCAGAAAAGCAATTTGAATCATGGAAATGAAGTACTTTTAAGTTATTTATGAAAATATCGATAGTCAACCATGGGAGCCAATCCTTCTCAAGAAAGAAGCGTGCCTGCAACAATAATAACCAAGAATACGGGAGATTTTACGGGAGTTATACCAGAAAACGGGAGATTTTACGGGAGTTATACCAAGAATACGGGAGATTTTACGGGAGTTATACCAGAATACGGGAGATTTTACGGGAGATTTCAGCAAAAATACGGGAGATTTTACGGCCATATTTTTTTTAAAAATTAAGGGAGATTTTAGTAGAAACACGGTACGGAAGTTTGCGGGAGTTTTTACGGGAGAACACGGTACGGGAGTTTTTACGGAAAAACAAAAAATTTACCGAAGATTCCCGTAAAAAACGGGAGGTTGGCAAGTCTGATATTTGTTCAACTTCTTGAACAGTGAGAGGAAGGGGGTAGACATTGTTTTTTTCACGTTGGATCATGGTTTTGGGTAATATGGGGTTTGTTTTACTTATGACTGGCACGCACTTAGAGTTTGCTTTTTGCTAGGTTCCATTACAACGTTTGTCCTTTCCTTTCGGCACTTGTGCTTAGACATTTGAGTAAAATAGTTTACATAATTCATCAACAACGTTCTCTAAATTACAGATACTCCGAATATTGTTCTCGTTATATCTGGTGCGCTGGGGTACAATGACGTAGGCTTCAGGAATCCCAAGTTTGTAACACCTGTCATAGATGCCTTGGCAAAAGAAGGAATACGATTGGATAATTATTATGTAGACTCGTTTTCAACTGCTTTTAGAGCAAGTCTGATAACAGGAACATATTTCGTGAGTAAACTATCAGCAAAGTACAGTTATCAGCGCTTACATTCGCGATGTCTATAGTGGGTCTCAGGGACCCAACATTTTTAAAAATGGGTTGCCTTTAAAAACGTGGGTCCCATGAAAATCATGTTGTTTTAATTCCCTGCCAATGGGCTCTGACCATTCCCACCAATTGTATAGCATTTAGGGGTACTACTCGGATATAGAACAACAGGCACTTAGCCTTAAGCCCCAGGAGGAAATATTTTTAAAACTATTCACCAACATATATTTAAGTTAGAATGCCCATGGTTGTAGTTTAAGTTTCTGATGATAAACCCTTCTTATTCTTCAACTCCTGTTTTCAAAACGTTGCCCATTGTTCCTTTTGGTTGAAACTTATGAATGTAGGTTTAAGTAAATCAACAATCAAGAGGTGCAAACTTCATTTGATTGATTCATGTATTGTTTATCTTGAGTAATACAATGAAAAAAATCAGAACAATCTAGTCTTAATTTTTGCACGTTCGGAAATATGGTGCATAACGTTTTTCTGAAAGATTTGGCCTCAAAGTCAATCTGATTTCAATAAATTGGACCATTTTGATGTTAGGAAGTCATAATGGGATAGCATCCAATTTGTAAGTATCATTTATTTATTCAAGCGAATTCGGGACACAAAGTAAATGATTCTCCATTAACTCTTTTATTGCCCAACATATTTCAATTTTTCAATAAATTCAGATCGATTTCTTCTTGAAATAGCACATAAAATATATGTTGCTGCATTCCTCTGTGTATTTGCACATATTAGGATGATGTTTACAGTTATGTTTATGGTAATTTACATCAAAGTCAGAATGTGTCCTATGGACCTATCATTTTGAAATGTTGAGTCGCGCAATCAAAATCTGGGTCCTCTTCCATGTTGGGACGCGTCTTTGAAAGCACTGGTTATATTCATAATATCAAAGATGAGCCATTGCTTTTAAAATTAGTAACTAAGAAGGAAAAATTAGATATTCATAATTGAATACTGTTGTTAAAACACGCTATTTATTTCGGAAAACTAAAAATGTATATCTAAAAAAACATTGCCACTAATCCTAATATTATTGTACATTTAATTTGTCAAACCTAATTACGAAACAATATTTAAATGACCTTAACCATACAGAAAAAACTGGACTAACTTATAAACGATAACATCTAAAAATAAGACCTGATTTGTTTATCTGCCTGCCTTGAATTTTTTGAATTTTCTTCGCGTTTTGTTCATACATTTTAACCATGTTTCAGCCAAATACTGGTGCAATGGCATCCATACCTAATGCCGTAGACAATTGTATTCCCCACGATGAACTTAATCTGGCTGAGAGGTTACAACGTGTTGGTTACTCTACGTCTTTCATTGGTAAATGGCATATGGGATATTCAAGGACGTCTTGTTTACCTAGAAATAGAGGATTTGATTACTTCTATGGTACGCTATGCAACATCTGCTTATTTCTATATCTTGTTAATTTCTTCAACAGGACATATTTCTTGATTTTTTTAGGCTTTTGGTTACGACTAGTCAACGTCTATGTTATTTTTCTAATTTTCGCTTTTGTCACACTTAAGTTCAATATGTTGCTTTCAACTTGGTAAGGATAGAACACATACATTTTCTTTCTCATTTTCTCATCAATACCAGATGTCGAAATCATTTTTTTAAATCCGGAATGTGGAGTCTTGAACTGAACTTGTTCAATTTCACCAATCTCGTTTGATATGTTTTTATTGACTCATTTGCTTCTAAATTGCTTGCAATGATAAGCAAGCCATATGAGCGGACACAAAGGATGGAGGCGGAGTAGGTGATTTCTGCAAGAAAATTCAACAAATCTGGAAGATTTATCTTTCGAAGCGAAAGTTCACAATTGAATTGCTAAATAAATAGGTGCACGGCATGATAAACTATGTGACGTCTTCTAGGAATTTTTTGAAAATTGGATGGAGGGGGTGGTAATGTGTATATAAGACATGATAACAAATATTACAATGACAACTTCAAAATTCACAATCTGTTCACTCTTCAGAGAAATAATATCAAGTTTCTTACTAAGTTCAATTCAATCGTAAATTTTCTCTTAAAAAATAAAATCCCCCCCCCCTCCCCACCATTCATTTTTCCGATCACTGAGTGTGATAATACATTTGCTGAATTGATATATTAAAAGCGACATATTCATATCTTGTCACATGGATTTGCTGGCTATAATATAAGTTCATATAAGTTCATATAAGTTCATTTTTTGTTTGACATGTATACATTAATTGTAACATTGTGTTTATTATAAAATACTTTTCAGGTAGTTATGGACCATGGAAAAACCAGATTAACCATACATTCACTGCATGCACACGACGAGGCAATGAGACAACTTCGGGAATGCCTTGTTGCTTAAACAGGAGTGACAAATTTAGAAAATGTGTGAAAAATTGTTGGGATAAAAAGAATAACGTTCAAGGTATTACTTCACTACATTATGTAATTGTATATATGAGGGTATTTCATTAAGTTCTCATAATATCTCTTTCTAATTTTTTATTTCTCAATAGTGGGAATTTACCCCTATATTTGGCAGAATATTTCAGATGGTGATATAAGTATGAAGCTTTTCTACTACTTCAAACATTTTTTTAAAAATCTGTCCCTGTGATCGATGGATTTCTTTACTTTTTCCCCCAAAAGCCAAGATGGCCGACACACTATAGCTCGGATAATATATTTAGCTCTGAGTTGGCAAATATAGCTGTAATATAACGTTTAAATTGTGTTTTCGGGACTAAATGCACTTAATACGGACACTAAATAATACATGTCATGAGCTTAAGTCAAAATATATAATTATATGGGAGTTAAGCAAGGTTCATTTCTGGTCCCACTCTTATTTTGTTTGTTCATTTATAAGTTTGTATAACCCTACTTCTATGAATTAAACATAATTAGTAATACTGTTCTTAAATTCTAGATTTTGATGCTCTACTGTATATCAAATCAGTTTGTATAAATGAATGTAGACTAAAGAATAGAAGGATGTTCACAAATAAATGGTTTATAGAGTACAGACATGTATCATGCATTCACAATTACAGACTATTACAGCGACATCATGACCACTGAAAAGAAATTTAATTATTCATTTAATTTTGATTGAGGTTAAGAACATTAATACAGTCCACCGATGCATCCTTTGCATTTATTGGTTATGAATATGCAATATGTGGTTTGCCATGACTCTTTAGTAATGAGGAATGAAATACCAAGTGGGAAGGTGATTTAAAATTTGAGTAAAAATTTGCAAATTAGAAATTTAATCTAACAAAAATCTACCATTATTTGTAGAATTTTGACCAAATGTAAAATACTAATTCATCCCATAAATATATCTAATGTATTTCTTCACAGTGTCTAACCCAAACGCTCTTACATGCACGACAAAGCATTTCGTTCATGCGGCAATGCTGTGGAGCGAAATAAAGTGGCGGCTAATGAAGATCCCAGTATGACTGCTAGAATTGTTTCTTTTGTTTCTCTAATGCATATCATATATTATGGTAACATATATGATGGTTATGTTATGGTTTTTTTGGATATACCCCATATCCAAAACCGAGCATCACATAACTAATTTATCCTATGACCAGTGACTTTTATCTATGAGACATTGATTATTCCCTCAACTGATAAATTGAAAAAAATTTGACTTTTTAAAATAATGTTGATTTTATTTGTCGTATATGAAACATGTACATTGATAGAAAGTCAATAATTTAAAAGAACATATTTCAGATTATTAAAAAATCTGTTAAAATGGAAAAGTTAACAGTCATAAACTATCAATACAGAGTCTGTTATAGTTCTTAGTAATCATAGATTGCTGTGATTGTGAACTGTCACTGTCTATTACTAGTCTCTTGCATCTCTTTCTCTGGATAACTTTCTTTGAGATTCCTGTAGGTGGGATATTGAAGTTGATATAAAAGGTACCTCTATGAATTCCTTCAAAATTCATTGATGGGAGGGCACTTTGAGGAACAGGTAGACTTTCACTAGAGGTCGCTGTGTCAGATATCGATGATGATTGAGGCTTGAAGTTACTTATTACATGGCTTATCTTAGCTTTCTTGGCATCACTCATTTTGTCATACTCATTTAAGGATTCGACGCGTTTGTGGCCGGTTATTTTGATTGCATCAATGGCATCGACAGAATTGTCTCTCATAGTGGTAATCAATGTCTTCCTGGCACTATAATTCGCTACTTTACCATCAATGTCACTTGTTTTGATGGCACCTGGAAATACAATAAACGACAACTTAGGGAACTGATATAAGTAAAGGATGAGTCTGGGAATGAGTCAGGGTATCGACTTAGAAAATATTGAAAATTGTAATGTCTGAAAAACCAACTCAATCACACATAAAGTAACTTTATCAAAAACCAAGAAAATTAGAGCAGGGCGTCCAAGACTTTTGGATCACCCCTCGTATAAAACTTCAATATCTTATCCTTCTTCTGAGATTATATATACACCGTACCTCTTGTTAGTGCATCTTTCAGCATTCTGGAAATTGTATTGTGACCCATCTGTGCGCATGTGTACCATATACCAGGCCCATCATCTTTGTTCCATGAGGAATTGATGCCGAGGTAAAATGCGGAGTCAGTCGCCTTCATACTCGGGGGTCTTACTTCACAGAATTTCCTATATATAGAAAAAGGATCCTTTGGATCATTGATATCTCCAGACGTGCTGTACATCCTTGGAATGTCTTTTCTTGTATTGTTGACATCAATACCAGTACGCGTTTTGGTTGTACGTTCTCTAAACGTGACATAGGCTTTGTCATCTCCATCACATTCGTGTAGTAGCAGATCTCCCCAGGTTATCATCCTACTTTCTTTACCAGTGCGCATCCCAACTTGATTCACAATGTTCCACCACATGGTAAATACCAATGCCGTTGGATCAAACATTCCCATGGCACCTGAAAACACATACACAAATTAATAAGTATAGTAAGCCACCATAGGTTTAACATTTTGTCAAATACTGTGCCTATATCACGAGGCAATGTGATTTACACAATACTGTAAGATCAAGATCTATGAGCCACGCTCGCAAGAAATCGCATGCATGGAATCATATAAATATATTTTACAATGCCATAAAGTCATACAAAGTAACTGCTCAAATGCCTGATGAAGCTCCCAAAGAAAGCTCGCACTGAACTCGGCTGATACTCCTTTCCATTTTTTGGACTGCATTGACAAAAAATGAAGCCAAAAGATCATTCAGTGCTTCTGGTTCAATTGTTTCTATTGGTCTTAGCTCGCCTTTCTGTACAAGAAAGGATTTGAGAACGCCCATATCCAAAATGGTTTTTTTGAGAGTATTCTCATTTTCATTGCTTTCAAGAAATTCTTCGACGTTTTGGTCAAGAAAATATCAACCGCCGTCTGCTTCCATTTTGGTAGTTTCGCTATAGCGAGATATTCTAACGAATTTTGACTGTTTCTACACCGAGCGAAAACGTTTTCCCGGGAATATTGGTGCGGGAGATATACAGCGGGAGATATATATATGTCCCGCTCCTCAAAGATATCGATTTTATATCCCGCTGTTATGTACCTGAAACCTCACTTGTCATAGGATAATATGAACCATTCGATGAACAATACCCTGAGCAAAGATCTTATTTATTCAACTTCTGGTGGTAAACTGTTATTTGCCTGATCAAAGCTCCGTAGTTGAGGTCAAACAAATCTAAAGTTGACGAATTGACCACAGATTACGAATTAAACTAGTATTTATATTAAAATGTCAATCTTTCTGTCAAAGAAGTAGATCACAAACTCATATATTCTCATTTGCTTAAATCTGAGTCTTAATCCATTACTTGTTCTCGAGAAGTCGCTTGTTTTCCTCGCTTGTTTCTGTTGATTTTGGACACAATTTTAGAAACGAAATTTATTACCATTTTGTTTACATATCATTTTTAGATTATTAGAGGAATGTTTGGATTTGAATCTCTCAAAAACCTTTTGTACTTGTTGGGCAAATTGAAACTTCTCAACCTGGTGCTAAACATGTAACAAGCCGACTAAGCCCACATTAGATGATGTTTTAAAAACATGTGTGCTATAAAACATAAAACTATTGACAAAAAATATGTGATTTAATCTTTCTTCTTTTGATGCCAAAGGATACAATAGATCATTTCTTTCTCCTCTTGAAAAGGAAAGTCGAGCTAATTCCTAGACATATCTTGCCTAGGACTGCTGCGTTTCCAGTTCACTGTGTTAAGCAGATTGCAGCGTTTCTTGAATATGAGAAAATAGTCATCATTTTTAAGACTGGATTTTCGGTTATCAAATCACGATGATGATAATGTATGGTGTAAGAATTTGCTAAATAGAAATTAAACCTTCCAATATTCTACAATTATTTTTAATTTTTAAATTATCACAATTCCTAGGTAAGATTTGATGAACACATTCATGTGACTGGTACAAATTCCTTTTATAATTTTATAATGTCATGGGCTTAGGCCGTGGATGGCGATATAAGAATAAACAAATGTGAATATAAAATATGGTAACAATTCCATTCAAACAAAGTGGGAGCATAACATCTCTGTAACAACTACATGTACTGAAGCAAAACACCCCGACTCATTTGTGAGTGTTTTCCATATATGGAAAACTCAGCTTTCCACTCATTCACAGGAAGTGACACAACCTCAGCTTTCCATGGGCATAGTAAAAACAGGCCTTAAAACTGTTGGAAGGGTTTAGTAGTGTGACAGAGGCATTTATCAAGATAATGGAAGATCCATTAAATATCACAGACAATAGTTATATGACAGAACAAGCAATACAATGATATAAATGCAGCCAGAAAGTACGTGTTTTGCAAAAACAGAAGAACAATCGAGAGAATTCCACCTAATCACCATGCCTTGGAACAGCACATTAAAAGAACAGCTTACCAGACTGGTGTAGTTTGGGGACAAATGCCAAATGCTTCACCATCTGGCCTTTATGGCTACACCAACTAGGGATGGGTCAATAATGAAACTGTTACCCCACTGTGGACCACCCAGACACAGGCCTCCAAAACCTGGCAAGCTCTTGTAAAATGTTCATATAAAAAGCCATGTTCTGTGTGCTCTTGTAAAAAGTCAGGAGTTCCATGTACAGACTTGTGCAATTGCACATGCAATTCTGTATAAGTGATTAACATTTTGAGAGATTGTAATTAAACAGTAAAATAGATCCAGAAGCTATTAAAAGGCTATTTTATATTTGTAAGACAATAATTTACGTTGAGCCTGAAATATTGAATTGAATGATGTGTGAAATATTATCTTTATTCGAGAAAACAGATTCATTCACTTAAGTTGCTGTAAAATAAAGAGTCCTCCCAACATAGAACCTTGTAGAATCCCTATATAAAGTCGTTTTGTCCCAATTCAAATCATTAATGAATGTGACTGTATTTCTAGATCTAAGAAAAATGCTTTACTACTGAATCAATATTATTTTTAAACCACATTTATCTATATATATATGAATCTACAGTTTTATTTGTACCAAATTATGGGTATATGGCGGCCATTTTGAATTTTTCTTGAAATAGTGTTCGGTTAAATCGATCATAGGGATGGAATTTTTCCTAATACCATAAATAACAGATGCAAAACATGCACAACTTACATGCACAAACTTGTACAATTGCACATGCAATTCTATATAAGTGATTAACATTTTGAGACATTATTTATGAAATTGTAATTATAACAGACAGAAAAGAACCACGTGGAACTCCTTCAAATTTTTTCATGTTAGATTAAATGATGTGTGAAATATTATCTTATTCAAGAAAACAGGTTCATTCACTTAAGTTGTTGCAAAATAAGAGCCCTCTCAAAATAGAACCTTGTAGAAACCCTATATAAAGTCATTTTGTTTAAATTAAACTTAATTACACCCACTCCCTTCTCAAAACACTTACCCCATAGTAAATACAAAAGAAATAAAAATTTCCCAAGAAATTGATCATAGATCATTTACCTTCCATAATGCCGTGGTCACATTTGCTCCGGTTTTACCACTGATTGATTGTATTGTATTGTACTGATTGTATTCAATTTTGAACAAAATACTCATCAGCCGGCCGGCCCGCGGGCGCCGCTGCTGAAAAACGGAGCCTGGGTCACATTTGCTCCGATCCATCGGCCGGCGCCCGCCCGATTGATTGTTTTGCTCAATGTGTATTCAATTTCGAACAAAATACTCAAACGGCCCGGCGCCGTAGTGAAAATCGGAGCAAATGTTACCAAGGCTCAAGAGTCAGTGTGGGGATTAAGCTAGATAAATAAACAACTCATACCGAGTCTTAAGTAGGAAAACGAATAGCCAAGGCCCTCAGCTATTATTTCTAATAAAACTTAGTAGTCGGCGTTTATTCATAACACAGTACATGTTTTCCACAATAATGACTTGGTATTATTGATCATGTTTTCTCAGGGTTCGATCTGATTGAAAATGAAACACCAGCAGTTAATGACCAAGGTATCTTTGGAACAGATTTGATAACAGAAAAGGCCATATATAGGATCGGAATTCACAATCCAAAAAAGGTATGTCACAATCACATAATAACTACGAATATACAATAATCGGTACAAAAAATAACTAAATAAACGGACTTTGTTTATTTTGGTGTCAAAGATGTTGCTTAAGGTTCAGCTGGAAAGTAACATTTTGGTAATAAATAGCTATACCTGCACATGTCATTTTCTGGTACAAAATTAAGAATGAAGGCATGTGTGTATTTCCTTAATTGCTTTTTTCAGGAAAGTATCATTACACTGTCTACGTTTAGTAAACTTGGAAACAGGTCAATGGTAGCCCCTGTGTTGTCTGGAAACTTTGAAAGAAAATTTGGATAAATAGAAAGTGTGAAATATTAGAATTCTTGGAGTTCCCATTGAACGCCTACGAATTCTAAAGGAAAACGATGTAATGATCCTGAAAAAAGCAAGGAAATTGATACATGCCTTCATACTTTATTTTGTACCAGAAAATAACAGGTGCAGGTATAGCAATTTTTTACCAAAATGTTATTTTCCAGCTGTACCTTAAGGTGCTATATATGGAAGTTAACAGGAAATCACAAAACAAAAATTAAAACCATGCTGGATTTTGACAATTTTACACTTACACAGAATGTTCAAAGGTTAAGGTGCTATGGAAGTTAACAGGAAATGACACAACAAAAAATGTCAAAACCATGCTGGATTTTGAAAATTATTTGAACCAGGATAACAGAGTTCTCTTTTGACCTCCAGTCAGTTTAACTAGTTCCCCATATTATTCACATGATCGGGAACACAATGAAAATGGTCAGAATAAAAATGATGAAATAACTTTTTCAGCCCTCTGAAAATGTGACTCAAAAATAGCTAAAAGTACGTGCTCGGTAAAGGTCAATGAACATAATCTTTTAGTTTTTTCAGAAAATGTGTCTAACATATGATACAATCTTTGAATTTTCTGAAAAAGTCAAAAGATTCTGTTCGGTGACCTTTCCTGAGCACCTACTCTTAGCTATTTTCAGTCACATTTTCAGAGGGCTGAAAAGGTTGTTCAATCATGTTTATGGTCATTCTGACCATTTCCATTGTGTTCCCAGTCATGTAAATGATATGTGAAACTAGTTAAACTGACTGGAGGCCCAAAGAGAACTCTGTTATCCTGGTTCAAAAAAAATTCTAAATCCAACATGGTTTTGACATTTTTTGTTTTGTCATTTCCTGTTAACTTCCATAGCACCTTAACCTTTGAACATTCTTTGTAAGTGTATTACCTTACGGGTATGCTTGAAAGGAAACATTAAACAAGTGTTATAGTATAACAACTCAAATGACTACCAATTATCAGACTCAAACGATGCCAAATTACCCTATTCATTCCCACTGTCAGAAACTCGAAATTCAAAACCACATAAAGATGCAAGGAACAAATTGTTATTTTATAGCGTTTGTTTCTAACAGTGGCTTACCAGACACATTTTCCTGCACCAACAGAAAATTATCGTAATAAAATAACAAACATCACTGACGGTAAACTGGGTCCACTCAATTCTCCGAGGAAGGATGTCGCAGGTATATTGATTGTCCTTCGTCAAATCAACCTTCGATTAACTCAACCCTGGGTAAACCAAGCGCTCAGTTGTCTCAACCATGGGCAGTTCAACCATTGGTCAATTCATCCATTGTAATTATTGTCAATATTCAGAGATCCTTTTCAAATTTTCTGATTATTAACGAAGTTAAAGGACACGTATGAACATTACCAGGCCCTTTTTATAATCTGTTTTCCATTGCAGCCATGGTTAATGCAGTAGATACAGGCTTGGGAAGAATCATAGATAAACTCAAACAAGCTGGTCTATGGGGAAACACAGTACTCCTATTCACGTCTGGTGCGTAAATAAACAAATATATCATCGGATGTCACATTTTTGCTGTTTTCTCCATGCAATATAATTTAATCTGAAATCGCTGTTATATGCTGTTGTTATATTATTTTTGCATTTTGTTTTAGGTCAAGGTGGACACAGAAGAAAAAATAACAATTGGCCATTGAGGGGAACAACGCATACTTACTTCGAAGGTGGAATTAGGGGATTAGGAATATTAGCCGGTCCTGTCACTATAGGAACAAACGGTAAAGATGTAACCAAACATGTAATAGGAAGCACAAAAAGTATGGAAGTACATTGTTCACACTAATACCTTGGTCACATTTGCTCAGATTTTCACTACGGCGCCCGGCCGATTGAGTATTTTGTTCAAAATTAATACAATATTGAGCAAAACACTCAATCGGCCGGGCGCCGGCCGATGGATCGGAGCAAATGTTATGCCTAGGTCACATAGCCGCCGGGCGCCGGCCGATGAGTAGTCATCGGCCGATTTCTAAATCGACCGGGCGCCGGTGACTTTTCACCGATGTCTTGATCTAATCGTGAGTATGGTCACATAATGCCTTGGTCACATTTGCTACGATTTTCACTACGGCGCCCGGCCGATTGAGTATTTTGTTCAAAATTGAATACAATATTGAGCAAAACACTCAATCGGCCGGGCGCCGGCCGATGGATCGGAGCAAATGTGACCCAGGCATTAGTACAGGCATCGTACGGCGCCCGTAATCAATTGAATCTGAAAGACATCGCACGGGTATCGCAAGGCTATCTGCCGATGGCCGTACGGCACCCGCCAGGACATCGGTCGATCTACAGGCCTCTAGATTTATACTAAATTATTGTAAGACCCATTATGACTGTTCCACATGGCGTGAATGCAAGATTTGAAAACGAAATACTTCGATAGACAGGCCTTCCAGGATAATAATGTTTTCATGCAATAAAAATCAGAAAAAGAAGATCCTCTTTTGAGTAAATAGGTTCAATATTTAGAAGCTGACATGGGGTCCCTATTCATAATTTTTCAAATTGTTTGATTGATATTTTTACTATCACGGGTACTTCAATTGAAAGAAAACATATTGTTTAAATAAAAACACTGTATTTATGCCCAGAAAGTACTCATGGTGAAAGATATGACCGTATTAAATCACTTGCCATACTGCACGTGGTCTTTTCATCAAAGTGCACCCTGACCTTAATTCATTTCTAGATCTTTCCTGAGACTAATATACTCTGAAATTTGATGAGACAAGTGGCGCCACCATGCAGCATGGCGCGGGGGTTACAAGTCTCGCATACAGTTTCCAATCCCTTTTATGTTAGTCTCAGATCTTTCATATAAACAAATACTATCATGTCTACTCCCTGTCCATCCGATGCTATTAGCAAAATTCCCTATTTCTGCATATTTCTTTTGTCTGTTCTCGTAAAGAGAATTTGTTTGGTCATAAAAATATGGCCTATCTTCAAAGAAATTGGCAATTTTTTCTTCTATTTCAAGTGGAGTATTACCCTCTTCCCTAGACACATCTAAATATTCATCATCCACCAGCTCACTAGCATTGTTATTGTCTTTTTCCACCTGTCTTCCCAAGGCCTTCCTCATATATGGCCCATTAGCCTTATATATTATTGGTATTAAAATTGTGACCCTTGAAAATACTGTACTCACAAAAACATTCAGAAGATTTTTAAGATAAATGATTTGTAGTATATGCATGGGTGAAATACGCATAAAAATGTATCACTCTATTCAATGTGTATGACAGACATACACGATTAATGTCAGTATAAGAACGACTAGATCAACACACCCACCCAGCCATTCAAATGTGTGTCATTGTTTTACAGTAAGCCTAATCGTTCCATTTATGTTTTATAAAAAATCTCTGACAGTGTGTAGTAATTATAATTCCTTACCTCATTCTTTTTAAAACCTTTGTATCACTTTATAAGTAATCATTATTAAGATTTATCAAACAAATCAACACGCAAAATCCCAAGATGACCGTGCGATGCCACCGGGCGCCGTAAGATAATCGTACGATGACCGGGCGGGACACGGCCGGGTAGGTACCGATGAGTTTGGTTGAGAAAAAATCGCCAAGACATCGGCAACTTTTATCTCCGCGATAAAACTCTGCCGGCGCCCGTACGATGTCTAAAAATCGGCCGATGAGTGGCGATCATCGCCCGGCGCCCGTACGATGCCCGGGCTCGCCGGCCGATTTCGAACAAAATACTAATCGGCCGGGCGCCGTAGTGAAAATCGGAGCCTATGTGACCAAGGCATTACCAAGGCATCAGGCATTAGGCTGCGTTTGTGAGCTGCCCTCGAGCGAGTGCATTACATAATATATAATAAGTATTCGTCCAGGTATCAAGAAAAATAACAATGAGCCCATGCGTTGCAAATTACATGCTCACACGTTTTCAACAAAAGCAATTCATCCAAGCGCACTTAAACCGTTAATTGCGTTGTGGCAACCTTGTCGGATACTCGCGTGTGTCAACTGCGCCGGCTTGTTGCTGTCGCAACAAAATGATCGCAATAAACCTTTTCAGAGTTTTTCCAAAGAATGTTGTGGGTCTCAGTGCGCTTGAATGGCCTTTTTGTTGAAAACACATGAGCATGTAATGAGCTTTTTGTTAGTGATACCTGGGGAGAAACCTGGAGACAGGTTTGGAATATAACGAAAATGTCAGTCAGTTCTGGTAACATCGAAATTGCAAATCGTATCAGAAATTAACCGTCATTGCGGCACTGCATTAACAAACAGTAGGTTTGCAATTAATAACTAGTTTGCGTGTATATACGCGCTATATAAAGCAATCAAAGATACCTGTTATCCTCAAAATTGATATTTTATCCCGAGTAATCGCGATAATAATTATCAATCTATTTGACAACAATTTCGTTTCGCTAATAGTCTAATTTAAATCCGGGACAGCCGCGGACGAACAGACACAATGACGGGCATGCGGAAATGTCATTTTAGAGTTTGGTAAGTGTAGCCTCATTTTACTATATCTAGTATAATTTATAAATGAACATTTAACACAATGATATTGTATTAAATCGCTTGAAGTTATGTTTTTACATATGTATATTATTGTCAAGTATCAGTAAGGTGGTTAAACTCAATAATGGCTAAGAAAATTCCTAATAGTAAATAACTGAGTTTAACGACGTTGAATTACGCTATAAAGTGTGCTACCAGCTCCTTTATTAGACGTCCTAGAGATTTCATACCGTGGCCTACAACGTTTTTTTTACCGATTTTGTTCCTTTCAACAAAAGTCAACTTGCAAACAAATTGGGCATGACCGTCTCCTCTCGATTTAATTGTCTTGCCTTGGGTTCCTGACCTACAATTAACCAACCTGTCGTTTCTATGGGAATTTATCCTAATTTTTTACTGAAGTCTAGCGTACGATTTCGAAATAAAAATTATTTGTCTCGATTAAAAGTGACTAACCGTTTCAGTTCACCGCTAGAAAGCTTTTTTTGCCATATAGAATGTAGTTTTTACCAGTTGACGTTTAACAACTGAGAAATCAAACATTACGTTACGACGTGAACACCGACAATGTTAAGTGTGTTTTGTTATTTCGTTTCATATTAATGAACTTAATGCAATGTTACGTGCATTTTCTCATCATAATCCAAAGTGACTAACCAGAATGATTTATCATTCATCAGAATCATTTAAGATACGACATTACACACCCACACCGGAATAGCCTGGCAACGGTAAAGTCAGATACTGTTGTCACAAATGGCGGACATACCTGTCGCTTCAATTAGATTTTCATGAACTGTATGTAAAATAGAGCACCTAGACTAAATTCCTTTGGAACAACAATCAATCAAAGTGTCTGAATACTCATTGTGCAGTTATTAATGTTCTACCATCGTTATAAAGTCTTTAATTTAACCGATCAAAATGAGACACGGGAAAACGGACACTGAATTAACATATCCCGTTATCTTTGTAAATTATTTCAAATTCAGCTTCCGTTGTCATTGACGATATCGAAGTAGCTATATTGTAGCTATTCCCGACCCTATTAGATAGAAAGGACGATTCTCGGTTTGGAGAACGAAGTTCATCAATCTAAATGAGCATTATCCCTGCTTCGGACAAATTTGATTTTTTTTACATTATATAGATTTGAATGTCCTCTTTTGAATAGTCATAATTTAATTTGGGTAATATTTCTAGATTTTTCGCTAAAAAATATTAGCGCAGTACACTGATGAACTTCTTTCCCCAATTCGAGACTTATATTTTATTAAATCGGTCTAATTGAGCGTTATCCCTGCTTCAGACCAATTTGTTACTTTTACATCTTGTAGATTTAAATGTCCTCTTTCGAATATTCATAGTTTAATTTGGGTAATATTTCTATATTTTTCATGAAAAAACTTTTAGCCCAGGAGACTGTTCTCCAAACCGAGAATCGTCCTTTGGATTGCTTATGATACATCATCACAAGAGCTTAATATATGCACAGAATTAACGACGATAAAGTCCGATGAAATGAGGACCAAGTGATTGAAGAGTTGAAGCGGATGTTATGTCCGCCATTTGTGACAACGGCATCTGACTTCACCGTTGTACAGGCTATTCCGATGTGACGACACATTAACGATGTTACGTTTTTCATCGTGATTTGAAATCACGACCTTGTAAATGTACTATATTCATTGGATTCCCAGTTTTAGTTTTACTTTCTTCTAATATTGCGTCTTTTCATCTTTATGTAAAAGACAGACAGCCGACCACCGACCACGTGTACCCAATTGTGGAGAGTGACTGGTCGGTGGTCGACGGTCGGTGTTTTTCGTAAACCCAAAATACAGTGTCGGTCTTCTTCTACAGCTACAGATGCCCCTGTGTACAATGAACAGCTTTATCATATGACAGACTGGTACAAGACATTTCTTAAACTTGCCGGTGCAGATATAGGTACCTCTGGTGCTGACTCGTATGATATCTGGAATTCAGTCCGGTAATTAAGTTCTACTCATTGTACACTCTAGTACCCCACATACTAATTAGTCACAAACTTTAAAACTTGTTTTAAACACTGCCCCTTATTGAATCATGTTAAAATTACACATTGACAAACTACAAGCAATTTCGAACACTTTAATATTTTTAAGGTTATTAAATATTTATTTTCAAAGTTGTATAGTCATTTAAGATGAAGCTCCCATTTCTTATTTTTCACATCTTATGCTATATTTATGTATATTTGGCTTCCTGTTCATTTATTAATATTGAAAAATTGAACACTTTAATACACTTAAACATCCATAACTTTCCGTTATACTGTTATATGAATTTTTATAATTGATGAACAGGTGGCTGGCATTATGAGGACAGTTGTTCATGTCTTTGATTAGATTCATGTATGCTTTACGGGCCATTGGGATACACGACGGGTATCTTTATAATTAGCATATGTTTCTCATGTTTCTCACCCGGCTTGCCACTTTATTTCCTGCAAAGCGTCTATTGAATCTTTTCCAGTAGCTACTGTACAATTTCTAGGCACCAGTGTTATTTATTATTTCACCCAACACGTCATTGAGAGCAAGTAAACATCCCTCAACAGATTGCAGGCCTACAGTTGCGTGGCCATATTGATCACGGTTGTTGCCACTATGATACCTTTTGCTATTACTGAATAGCTCACAAGGGTTACGTAGATGGTCCTCTGAGCATCCAGTTTTAAGACTTCAATTGTGTTGGTGAAGTTACACATATTTCAGTCAATTCATGGTCCTCTGAGCATCCAGTTTTGAGACTTCAATTGTGTTGGTGAAGTTACACATATTTCAGTCAATTCATGCTAAGTACAACATTTTGGTTTCAATTTTATAATCTCTATACATAACCCTGGTGATGAAGAGTCAGAATCAGTCAAAAACCCTAAACCGGAAAACTGTGCTCAATGTGAAAACTAAAAGTGAAGCAACTTTTTTTCTGATATTTGTTACATCAAATGGCAGCCATCTTGTTTTCCCCCTTCAAATTAAACTGGCGGGAAATTCAAAATTTTGAAAAAATGTTAATCCATAAATATATGTTTCAAAAATATGATTTTCTTTTTAATTCTTCATGGGTCTTAAGTTATTTCTTCTTTGTATGCCATACATGTTGTCGTTGGTGTTTTTTCTATGATAATGACTATTTCATTTTTGTTAAGATACTTATTCTTACTTTTAGCAGGGGGTTAATTATGCATCAAAACTCGTGAAAAAAGTAAATATACTTAACAAATATAACTAGGACAGTAATACAAACCATATTTCATATACATTTGACTGAGGGACCAAAAGGGCATATATCCGGACACGTCCTTTAAGTTTCTGACTAATTAGTGTGTGTTACTATGATACGCATACCTAAAGCACATGGCAATTATATACGATATATAAGAGAGTGGATAGCTATGGATGAATTGTGTTTGCATAGACCGTTACAAACGCTTTGCATCAATAATAAAGCAGGACATAGCCATCAAATTCAAAAGTATTCGTAATATACATTCTTGGCCCAAGAGTAATTCATTGCATTACATTGATCTGCTATGAAAGCAGTGAAGGACCGATCTTGAAGGATGGTACTATACTTTTTTCATCATTCCAATATAGTAAATCATATCCATTGTGGCCCCTTTTTTTCAAGCGCAATAATCGAATTAAAGGCAAATCGTCCTTTTGCGTCACATAACATATCCATAGGCTAATCAAAATATTTCATTGTATTTACTGATTAAAGTTTTGGTACGGAGAGTCCTAGAACAGAAATTTTACACGCCTTAAACATAGAAATGCCAAGACTTGGAAGCCCTTTGTACTCGAATACTTTTGACAGCTCGGTTCAAGCTACGATCAGGATGGGAGACTATAAACTGTTTACTGGAAGTAAGTATTATGAAATCAAACAAACATGATCGAACTGATTTGAATTGAGAGTCAAGTTTAACAAGAATATAAGACTTGCGTAACAATGAAGTAAATATATTTCACTTTTTGAATCTACATTTTCGTAGGGATCAGTGGTACTGGCGGTTTCAGTGGCTGGGTTGCTCCCGCAGAATACCCGGAACTTGTAACTATAGAGCCAGATCTTAAAGACACAAGCAATGTACATCTGTATAATATTAAGGATGACCCGATGGAGAAGATAGATCTTAGTGCAGTGATGCCAGATAAGGTAAATTGGATATTTTCGTGGTAAGAACATATGACTGCAATTGAAACTAAAGAGGCGGGGTTCACTTGCGAAAAACACATACTACATATTTTGAATAGAAGTTCTGAGCCACAATGGCCATCAAAACAATGCAACTATTTAACCATTGCAGATATGCTGTATACTATATTTGACATATGGCATATACTTCACTACCACAGTATTATCAGTATTACATGTTATTTAGGTCAGGGAAATGCTAAATAGGCTACAGGAGCTACAACCAATGACTAAACGTGAACCATATACGTGTCCCGACCCTGCTGGGGCACCTGTTCTTGTGAGTACGGAGGAAGATATGTATAGCTGGCTCTCATGGGTTGATGATTTGATTGTTAGCTAATGATCTAATTTGCTATAATAAATGTACATCCGTGCAGTAGATATTAAATAAAATATAAATATAATCTAAAATATGTTGTGCGTATTTCTTGATCAATGGGTCCATTATAACAAACTTTGAATTAAGTACATTGACATCTAAATTCAATCCTGGTCCATTGATGACTAATACCTGGGTCACATTTGCTCCGATCCATCGACCGGCGCCCGGCCGATTGAGTGTTTGAATTTTGGACTAAATACTCAATCGGCCGCGCCCTAGTGAAAATCGGGGCAAATGTGACCAAGGCATAAGTTTGCCTGGTACACCAAATACATTTACGCTTAAACTTCCTTAGTACAGTTATGAGTTGGGCTTTTGGATTTCGAGAACTGTCTGAAGTATTCATGATTAAAAACCAAACAACTCGAGAACTCAATGTTAACGAGCAAAATCAGATCTATTTTCGAAAACTTAATTGATTGATAATTAAATCCAGACTAGACACACTATTTTTACATTAACCTCAAAGGCTAGTGTTGGAGCTTATACTAATATTTTGTTTCATGAAAAGCTACCCTGAGTTAATTTGGATACATTGATTGCTTTATTCTGACCCAATCGTAAATAAGTTGTCAATATGGAAGCTTACTAAACCAAGGGGATCCAAATGAGAACCTCTTGGTTTATTTTATAATCGTTTTAAAATGTGTTGTCACATGCTTCGAGGAAAGACAACTTAGTAAGAAGGTGATTCGGTCGTCTGTTTACGAAAATGATCAACGAACGGGATGTACATATCAGATTGAATTTTAAACAGGACAGCCGTAAGAGGATATCTTACCCCCCTATTACACCAAACTAGTTCTTACCCGTTCTTGCCAGTCCTACGAAAACGTCGTAAAACGGGCTCAATCTGGCTGTGGTCGGGAAATATGTCTAAAATAATTAGCTACTTCGTTCATAAACAGTCTTCAATACGTCCATCTCATTCGCAGTTCGTTCAGGTCGCACTACGTCGGTGTGCAACGTAGTATAGACCGCCTCTTAGTCGGGGAGGTCATCATGACCTGATTACAGAACGGTATGGTCGCCATCGAATTTTGAATCGATTCAAAATTCTAAAATCACCTTCCCGTCTGAGAACGTTCATGAAGTTCGTAAATAGACCTTAGAAAGTTGAAGCTACGTTCATTCTGTTCTCACACAGTTTAAAACCAGTTTTGAAGAACGCAGTGACAACTTGTTTGGTGTGATAGCTATGTTTTTGCTAACTCGTTCATAAGCAGTCTTTAATACGATCTTAGTCAGTTTAAACCCGTTTGCAATTAGTTCTACCTCGTTCTCAATACGTCCTCAGACAGTTCAACTCGTTGTAAAAACGTCTCTAGTAAGATTGAAGTACGACGGTTCCGTTCGTAGTACGTCCAGCTCGTCGTTAGTACGTTGTCACTCGTTCTTATTGTAGAACGTGACGACCACGAGAACATTTTGAGCATGTTCTAAGTTCTAAAGGACCTACCCGTTCGTGTACGTTCGATGAAGTTTGTAAATAGACCCCAAACGGTTCTAAGTACGTCCAGTCCGTTCGTACAAAGTTGAAGCCCGTTTTCGAGAACGTAGTGAGAACTAGTTTGGTGTGATAGTAGGGTAAAGGTCATACATGGCCGTCCTATCCGTTCGTATCATTTTAAGCCCGTTTTGACAATCAATGTAAGTACCACTTCAATCTGACAGCAGTTTTTTCTTAACCCCCTATCACACCAAACTAGTTCTCAACCGTTCTTTCCAGTCCTACACAAACGGGCTAAATTTGGCTTTAGTCGTCAAATATGTCTAAATTATTTAACTACTTTGTTCATAAACATCTTCAGATCGCACCATGTTGGTGTGCACACGTATTGGGATCGATATCCGATTGCACAACGTCGTATGACGCGTCTCTAGTAGGGTTGAAGTACGGCAATTACGTTCCTGGTCTAGTAGGTCATCTCGTTTGAAGTACGTTGTCAGACGATCTTATAACAGAAAGCCGATGTCACCATTGAATTTTGAATTGATTGAAAATTGAATAACTTTCACCGTCCGGTCGTCTTCGTTCGTAAATAGACAGCAGAACGTTTCAGCTACTTTCATCCAGTTCACACACAGTTTTAAACCAGTTCGGCAACGTTTTAAAGAACGCATTGACCACTTGTTTGGGGTGATAGCTATTTTTGTTAATTCATTCATAAGCTACAAACGGAGTGCTCACGACTCCCTAGTAGGATTGAAGTACGACAGTTCAGTCCGCAGTGTGTCCCCAGTGCGTCCCTATCGACTTAAGTACGTTGTCAATCGTTGTCACCAAAAACGTCATCAACAATTTGTGAGCATGTTCTAAGTTCTGGATGACCTACTCGTTCGGGTAGTTTGATAAAGTTTGTAAAGAAACCCCAAACGGTTCTTAGTACGTCAAACCCGTTCATGCAAAATTTAAGCGCGTTTTCGAGAACGTAGTGAGAACTAGTTTGGTGTGATAGTAGGGTAAAGTTCCCAAATATACCGTAGAAAGTTGCAGCTAAGTTGATTCCGTTCGCACACAGTTTGGAACCAGCTAGGCAACGTTTTGAAGAACACGGTGGCAACCTGTTTGGTGTGATAACTATATTTTTGATAAGTTCTTCATAAGCAGTATTTTATACGTCTTAATTATTTTACATCCGTCTACAATTTGCTCTACCTAGGTCTCAATACCTTCCATGACAGTTCAACACGTTTCGAAAACGTTTCTAATAGGATTGAAGTACGACAGTTCCATTCGTAGTACGTCTAGCTTTGAGTACTTTATCACATCTGATTGCATAACCTGGCAACCATGCACCAGATCATTTTGAGCACGCTCTAACCCCCCTATCACACCAAACTAGTTCTTACCCGTTCTTGCCAGTCCTACGAAAACGTGGCAAAACGGGCTCAATCTGGCTGTGGTCGGGAAATATGTCTAAAATAAATAACTACTTCGTTCATAAACAGTCGTCAATACGTCCACCTCATTCGCAGTTCGTTCAGGTCGCACCACGTCGGTGTGCAACGTCGTATAGAAGGTCATCATGACCTGATTACAGAACGGTATGGTCGCCATCGATTCAAAATTCTAAAATCACCTTCCCGTCTGAGAAGTTCGTAGATAGTCCTTAGAAAGTTGCAGCTACGTTCATTCCGTTCGCACACAGTTTAAAACCAGTTTTGAAGAACGCAGTGGCAACTTGTTTGGTGTGATAGCTATATTTTTGCTAACTCGTTCATAAGCAGTCTTTAATACGTTCTTCATCAGTTTAAACCCGTTTGCAATTAGTTCTACCTCGTTCTCAATACATCCTCAGACAATTCAACTCGTTGTAAAAATGTCCCTAGTAGGATTGAAGTACGGTGGTTCCGCTCGTAGTACGTCCAGGTCGTCGTTAGTACTTTGTCACTCGTTCTAATTGTAGAACGTGACGACCACGAGAGCATTTTGAGCATGTTCTAAGTTCTAGAGGACCTACCCGTTCAAGTACGTTCGATGATGTTTATAAATAGACCCTAAACGGTTTCTCAATGCGTTGAGTTCGTTCGTACACAGTTGAAGCCCGTTTTCGAGAACGTAGTGAGAACTAGTTTGGTGTGATAGTAGGGTTAGTTCTGGATGACCTATCCGTTCAAGTAAGTTCATGAAGTTTGTAAATAGACGCCAATTTGTTCTAAGTACGTCCAATCAGTTCGTATACAGTTTAGGCCCGTTTTCGAGAACGTAGTGAGAACTAGTTTTGTGTGATTGTATTGTTATAAACAGTCACCATCTTACCCCACTACTAGTAGAAATGGATGGCAGGCAGTCATTTTTTTCATAGTTGAAACAACGTTAAATGCGTCCGGATACAGTTTTATCCTGATGGGCAACACGTTTCAAGAACTTAGTTAAGATACGGTTTTGTGTGAATGGGTGCCGTAGTTACTAAATTAGAACGCCCTTGTGCAGTGGGTAAACATGCAAAATTGTCTATATTATGATTATTCAATTAATGCATTTTCGTATTTTATAATTATATCTTGGTAAATAAAGAAATTTTCAAGACAATATAAAACATCATAATGATTGATAAGGTTAATTAAGATATGATTTTTTATATAGCACGCAGCAACTCAGTTGTTCTCATCATCACCACTAATACTACTTATCATCAATCCAGGGAAGCCATGCGTAGACGTCATCTCCGATGCTGGTACTCTTGCCTTCACTGACAAGTACAGGGGCACCTGCAGGGTCAGGGCAAGGGTAAGGTTCAGGCTTTATCTTTTGTCGTAACTGTTGAAGTCTATCTAGCATTTCCCTAACCTTGAAATATAACGAAACGATTAACCAGTATTTCAAATGCTAGTTTGTGCACATAGAATTTACAAGGGAGGCGATGCCATAATCCCCGATCCGTGTCACTATAGCAACCACAACCATTATAGGCATACCATGCCATGACATTTCGGTAGTTCTGAAGGTATACTAGATTCTAGATATATTCCAAGTGTTCTACTATACATTGTATAGATTCATCGAGCAGTTTGCAACGTATTATTACCAGAAAGCCCAAATGGACAAAGATATAGAATACACGCTCCATTTGCAACTTTACTGTACCCTGTATCATTGTTAAATGTGATCACGGTGTAGGGTAGTGTGGTTAAGGCATACAACGACTATTATTGTATCACCCATATTGACATATTTCCACCGTTTTGACCACCCTTTGAATTAGAAATGCGCCAACCTACCTTATTTGGAAACGCTGCACTTAGATCATAATTCTCAAGAGGATCATTTTTAATATCATACAGGTGTACATTGCTAGGGTCGTTTAGATCTGGCTCTAGGGTTACAAGTTCAGGGTATTCTGCGGGAGCAACCCAGCCACTGAAACCGCCAGTACCACTGATCCCTGGAAATATAAAAAAAAGTTGTGTAGACATCTTTCGTTCGCAATTTTACTCTGTTGGTTATGTTCGGCTAAACGGTGCAAAAGGTGCAAACATTTTTATTGAAATTAGTTTGCCTCTTGTACATGTAGAACTTGATAACTGGATATAATTTGGTGTACTTTTTATCAAATGAGTTGTTTTCTATTGTTTGCAGGCTACGCAGATGAAACAGGGTACATGCTGAATAACCTTGTATTCGCGAATGCAGCTTCTGGTTCCGGTTTACCGGATTAACCTACTATTTTATTGGCAACTCATTTAAATATTAATAGTAATATACCTACCACTATATATTTCATTCGTTTTAACCAAATTGGTTATAAAGCGGTAATAAAATAGTAGGTTGATTTGCATTCACGAATACAAGCTCCATGGAAGTTCACTTACGACCAGTAAATAATTTATAGTCTCCCATCCTGATCGTAGCTTGAACTGAGCTGTCGAATGTATCTGGGTAGACAGGGCTTCCAAGTCTTGGCATTTCTGGATTTAAACTATGGAGAATTTCCTTTCTAGGACTCTTCGTACAAGAACTACAATAGAACATAAAATGAATACAATTTATGTAGGTTGAGCATATGCCCAAAAATGCACTTTAGACGGTGCTTTGCCATAGAAATTACGCAAATATTTCATTTGAAGAGATATTTGATTTCATTTTACACGTATTATTTTTCGATTCATCAAAGTGTCTCGGATATCTCTATTTTTCACTGTTATACCCCAAACTCTTACGCTTAAAACACCAAGTCGATATGGTATGGATTTAATTGGACGATTTCCGGGCCGGGATATATATAATAGTTTATAGATTACTCTTAAGAAAGTTCGGTAAAAACGCCAGCAATATGCTTCCCAAGAAACAAAATTATTGGGAATGAGGTTTCTTACAGTGAAATGATAAAATGTATTGCTTCACGGATTACAATTATCAATTGTGTTTGCCTTTGAGAAAAATGAGTGATGTTCTATTACCAAACTGAAGTCCAAATATCATAGGAATCTGTGTCAGAACCTATCGTTGCTCCTGCGAGTGTCAGGAAAGTCTTGTACCAGTCGGTCATATGGTAAAGCTGACTATTGGACCCGGTGCAACTTTTCGCTGATAATAAACAAGAATTGAGATGATATGGTGAAGAAGTTTTGCGCGAGATGTTAGTTTACAACTACACTGGAATCAAATGTGCTCGGTAAAACGGAGAACCTCGTAAATTGATAGTTGTATACTTAAACTTTGCGCATATATACGATTTTATAAGTTATTGAATGATTTGAAGTGCAATACAGGATATATTCTGCTCGAGAAATTCCGTATTTGAACGAGACGAAGTCGAGTGTCAATACAGAATATCGAGACGGAATATATCCTGTATTGCACTTCAAATCATTCAATGACGTTTTTATCGTGTGATATCCTGTATTGCTACTGAGATTGTCCCCTCCGTACCAATATTTTCTGTATTGCGACGGAGATGATCAACGGAGACAATCTCAGTAGCAATACAGATTGGTACAGCACAAGAACTGACCAATCAGAAGGCTTCATTTTACAGAGCATACGAAAAAGAATCGTATTCTGTAAATATTGTTGAGGCGGTATACCTTTGTTGGTGACTGAACCAGTTAGTATACCTAATCCCCTGATTCCACCTTCGAAGTAAGTGTGTGTTGTTCCTCTCAATGGCCAATTATTGTTCTTTCGTCTGTGTCCTCCATGGTCTTATGAATATAAAATTAGAGACAAAGCGTTTCTATTTCATACACATGTTAAGCGGAACTACAACAATCTTCCCTCGTCAGAAATCTAAGAATGAAATATTATATGTGGCGTCTTATTTATGAATTTCACCTTTAAACGTATTTTGCTTTCGTTAGTTTGAGACACAAATGGTCAGGTAATTGTTAAAACAAGTAATTTGTTTAACAGCGACGCTCTCTGTAATTTAGTTACAGACAGACGTGTTATTTAATTCACACTATAACAAATCGCCAAGGACCTACCAGATGTGAATAGAAGCACCGTGTTTTTCCAAAGACCTTTTTGTTTGAGACTGTCGATTATTTTCCCTACACCTGTATCTACTGCATTTATCATGGCTAGAAGAAAAAAAACTAGAAATACATGTACATAATAAAACTGAACAACAGCTCGAACTAATTATTCTAATTAACTAATTATTAAACTACTTAAATCAAAGCCTGACTTTGATTGTAACCATGGAAAAAATCACACGCGTAGATATTCAAACATGCAATGTTCTGTATATATTGACAAACATTTGTGATTATATTTAGTGGATATATTATAATAAAATACATACCAGCGACATCTTTTCTTGGTGAATTAAGAGGGCCAAGTCTGCCTGGGGGTATTTCCGTTATTTTGTTAAGATATGCATCTGTAGGTGTAGGATTATGTGTGGTATAGGCTACCGACAGAAACAATCGCTAAAACGTAAATATGAAACCAAAATGGCGAAAGGAGGATTACCTATTGAATGACAGGAAAATTGAATTTTTGAATTCTTGGTTTTTCCGATATTGTAACAATACAATAATAGTTAGTTAACTGGAATGTTTACAAGTTGCAACTATTAGAAGTTAGCTGTAAAACGATAAAATTCGCCATGCTTCGTTGATTTTGTATCGTATATGTATATAAACAAAATGAATATGAATATAATCTATGCCATAGTTATTAATGTATGCTAATATTTATATTGAAGTCAATGTCGTCGATGTTCAGTTTACCGCAACGTTACAGAAGAAATTTATTGATAATTGCTCCTTAAGTTTTTAAATCAAAATGAATTATGTATATTCGTTTCTCAGAGAATGTGTAATTAAAACTTAAAGGAAGAATCAGATCTATAGGGGTGACAGAATTTCAAGCAACACACACACAACTGACCTACCAATCTATTCTTCACAATCTCAAATACAATATCTCCAAAAAGCTTCGCGATATGTTATAAATTGGTGAAGTTATTATGGATTCAAAGTGCAAAAATAGGTGAAAAATGTGTAAATTCTCCGAAATAATAAGAATGGTAACCACAGAAAAATAATACATTATTGTAAAAATTTAGTTTCCCTGAAATGAAGAGTGCACTTTGTGGATTTTTAGAAAATAGACATAACAGGGATTACATGAACCAGAAATATTCTAAAATTGAAATTTTGTTGGCCTGCTCGCTAGATCTGATTCTCTTTTTAAGGTTTGAATCAAGGGACTTCATGACATCATAATGAAATATACCTTTTCAGGATTATGATCCACAATCCTTCCTACTGCCTTGTCTGTTATCAAATCAGGCCCGAAAAGTCCACCAGCGTCAATAACTGGTCTTTCATTATCCATAAGATCGATTCCTAGCAATGGGGAAAATATTTTTCCTAATTTAAGATTCTTGGTTTTAGTATGATTTTGATGATTACGTTTAAAATTGACGACCATGTATTAACATGTGGTTCAATATTAAAGTGTGTTGTCAACCTTGATACGATATAATGCCATATTACTACTATACTTTTTAATAAATATTATCCCAAATTATACTATAGCATATTTAAGAAATATAGACCGAAGAGCAGGGCTACTAGTTTCGAAAACACCTCACAGGTCGAAGGCACAAACGTTGTCTGTAAAAAGCCTGGTCTGGTTAAAAAGCTTTTGTGCCTAGACCTAAGGGGTGTATTCGAAACTAGTAGCCTTGCTCTGAGGTCTATCTTACGATTCGGACATGAAAATTCACCAGAATATTGCAAAATCGTCAATTTCGATGCTCATTTCCACTTTTACATTTCTACTTCCGGTTAAGCGTTTGGCTGTTCCAATTTGTTTACTTACTTCCTGACCCCGACTTAAGTTTTTATTGACATTTCGGCTTGTTTTATTGGTTACACGCATATCTACTACATTGATAATTATTGAAATTATTGAGATTGCAGTTTACAAATGCTTCGAGAGAAAAGTTTGGCTCCGGGCAATTTCTCCCTGCCATTTTGAATTTTGAAGACGAGAAGGGGATGCGAAAAGAAAGGGACGGCCTAAACTGACCAATGAGTGCACTGTACGAAACACTTAGTACAGAGCCGGGGAATTGATCTTACCTGCGACATTGTGATTTTTGTCCCAGCAGCTCTTAATGCAATCTCTTAATATGCTACCTCTGTTTAAGCAGCATGGTTTTCCCACTGTTGTCTCATCACCTCTTTTGATACACGACGTTGCCGTATGATTTATATGATCAGTCCAAGCTACGTAGCTACCTAAGTTAAACGTTACGATATTGTGATGTGTACATAGTACCTTCACGGAAAACTTTGTTGGAAAAATCCTTATGTATGTATTTATGTTTGCAACTTACATTAAAACCAACATTCGCGATGTTCGCGTTTTTGTTTAATGTTTAAGAAAAACGTGAAAATAAAAAGTTATCCAATTAAAATTTCAGCCCTGCAATAACACGTTATTTTTTCTTAAGATTACATTTTCCAATTTGACATATGTAACTTTACAAAATTTGCTTAATTGTTTGTTAAAGAGTGTTTGCAATTAGTACAGTGAAAATGACGTGTGGTTTTCAAAGAAAGTATAACTTGTGAATAAAAAGATAACAATTAAACATAGCTTTAAACATAACATATCTTTACCATAAAAATAATCAAATCCTCTGTTTCTAGGTAAACAAGACGTCCTTGAATATCCCATATGCCATTTACCAATGAAAGACGTAGAGTAACCAACACGTTGTAACCTCTCAGCCAGATTAAGTTCATCGTGGGGAATACAATTGTCTACGGCATTAGGAATAAACGACATTGCCCCAGTATTTGGCTTAAAATGTGATTAAGTACGGTTTTCATATAATATACAAACGGTACTTTAATGCAGTAACTGTTTAAAAAACATGTTATAGAGAGAATGATGTTTGTGGATGAAGTTACTTATGTTGAATGCTTGATAACGTGTGTCCGATATACTATGGTATACTATATTTCTCATATAGTATACTCACAAAGTACTTCCCTGTCATCAAACTTGCTCTAAAAGCGGTTGAAAAGGTGTCAACATAGTAATTATCCAATTGGATTCCTTCTCCCGCCAAGGCATCTATGACAGGGGTTACAAACTTGGGGTTCCTAAACCCAACGTCATTGTACCCGAGTGCGTCAGTAATTACAAGAACAATATTAGGAGCATCTACAAAGATAGCATGGCCAAAGTGTGTTTATATTTTTACGAACCCACATTGTTATATTGCCACCCGTTCATATTGACTTACTCTAGGCTACAGCCAAATGTGTTACCTTATCATATAGTATATCAGGGTCTCTAAACAGTTTACATTTAAATAAATAAACACAAGGAGCACACGTGTCTCGAACTCGCAACCTCGTTGCGGCGCCCAATCGCCTAGCCCGAACGTGCCGGCGCTCAAGCCCTCTTGGCCAACTCGACAACCCCAAAAAAGGTTGTTTTGTCAGTCGATCTGACTAGAGGCAGCTGATGTTAAACAGTCTTAAAATCACAGCAGTTGGTGGAATCATAATACAGATCAATTATTTGATGCCTGGTGTCATATTCAGGGGAAGCCATTAAACCAATCCCTAGCAAAACCTGATTCCAAAAATTCGCTTTCTCACCTTGTTTCTTAGGAGTGTCACACATCGCTCCTTGCCAATCTGGTGTACAATAGCAAGCGATGCCTGGCTTCATTGACGATGACGCTTTACACGTCCCACCATTTTTACATGGGTTTGGTGTGCAACGTTCACATGTTGGTCCACTCCAACCAGGTCTGCACTGGCAGATGTAACCTTCTGTGCTGTTCATACACACTCCGCTATTTTTACATGGATTTGGTTCACACTTATTGCTATCCCGTGCATTGCAGGCTTCCCCTCTCCAGCCTTGTCTACATATGCAATTCACCCCCGAGTCGACTATTGTACATTTACCTCTGTTCATGCATGGGTTCGGTGAACATGGGTCTCTTTGTAAGCATTTAGGTCCACCCCATGTAGATGGGCATTCACACGTTATTCCCTTTCCATTCTCCGTTATACACTTTCCATTGTTCTGACATGGATTATCCGCACATTTTTTAATCTTTTTTTCACACCTTTTCCCTGTTCTGCCCTTTTTACATAGACATTTGAATTTGGAGTCCCTCTCGATACATCTGCCTCTATGCTTACATGGCTTAGAAAGACACACGTCTGGTAGTCTGTTCAGAGAACATGTTTGGCCACTGTATCTCCAACCACATAAACATCTGAATTCACTTCTGTCTGAGGCCAGATATTCGCATGCTCCTTTATTTTGACAAGGGTTTGGCGAACAGACATCCTTTGTTTCGCACCGTCGACCAATCCATGTAGGTCTACATTTGCATATCACCTCCTTCTCTTGACCTGGGTTATGGCATCGTCCGTCATTCATGCATGGATTGGGAATACATGGATCGACGAAACGTGAACATCTTGGGCCACTCCAACCTGGGCTACAGACACATATATACTCTGTTCCAACGATAACACAAAGTCCACCGTTCATGCATGGTGCACCACTACATGGATCGGGGGGCCATATTGTCTCTGAAATAAAACATTGTGTAAATATATGGACATCACATGATTGGCACTTTCACCATTGAAAAACAATTTGTAAGAGTAGTCAAAAATCCTTAAAATGATGGAGGAAATATTGCAAGGTTTGGTTGGCTCCAGATCCTTTGTTTCGAAAGCCATGTATCAAAAGCATATGACAACGATCCCCCGAAACAAACCAATATTTTTTGTCTATGCCATATTATTCGATTATGGAGAATGAGATTCGGTCAAAAAGCCTATACATAGTCTATGCCAAGTGCTACAAGTGCAGTACATTAGAAACAGCGATATGGTCATATTAAAATACTCACCCCCTTTTACTCTCAAAATTGCAAATCCCATCAAACATATGACATAAAGGCAAAACTTTGTGCACATTGTTAATAATTTATATCCTTTAGTCGTTTGCGTTAATATGATGTTAATGTGCAATCACTTTAACAATATAGGTATAAACAGATTGTTTTATATTGCAGTATAGTATCCCTGACTCGTACTGAAAGAGTTACGACAATTTTCCACTATGCTTAAGTTTGCGATGATAAATTCAATACGTGCAAGACAACCTCTTATTTTTTTATTTTAAAAATTAAACATTCGGTAGCTTTAAATGTGCGGAATAGTACGTGTATAATAGCGATTGATATAGGATTGTATTTACAGACGCAACAACCTTCCTTATTCAGAACAGTTAACGCCTATCTAATCATGTTTTATTTTTGGTACTTTCCCGTCTGTATTTGGGAATACAACAGTTATTGATCATAACATGGACATTTCGTGATTTTTTCATCAAGCACTTGATACCGCTGGGAGGGGGCAAATGGGCAAACCTTTCTCAGGAATCAAATAATCGTAGATATATCCGATGGGAACAACCCGGGCCATGGAATCCTCTGAACTGTTAAATTATTTTAAATAGTTGCTGTTGAGTGATGTCAATGCAAAATCTTTGAAGTCCAACAGAAATCTGTCAGGGTCACTATAAATAAACAAAATAGTATATCGGTATGCAATTATCAACAAACAATGAATCAGTTGCAACCATTAGCGTCGGATTATTGCTATTCTATACAAACATTATACGGATATATTCTAATGTGGTATCAAATTGTCGTTGATCTAATGTTTAGGTATATTATATATTAGATATATGAGTTCATGTTTATTTAATATTATTTATCTATTTTATTAAAGTGTCACCTAATATGTCGAGTGTTTGGCTATTTGTAGTATTTCAAAATGAAGTTTTCTGTTGGTACAGGGTGACACAAAAAGTGCCACCCACCTCAAGTTGAATAACTTTTTTTTATCTTTATGATTCCCGATGACTTCTTCTTTTGCACATAAAACTGGACAGCATGGAGCAACTATACAAGATGTTACAGATGACAAGATCAATTATGTGGATTTTTTATGATGTATGTAACAAACCCCCAAACCATAGAACTCCTTAAGATAGAGATCACAAGAAAGATCAGGGCCATTTCTGTGGGGGAATGTGCTAGGGTTGTCAATAACGTTACCCACAGAATCCAGGTGTGCCTGGCATTCAGAGAAAATCATTTAACGCTCATGAAAGTGTACCAGTTGAGCTAGTCATCTGAAACGTCTAGAAAGTGTTTTATTTGATTTTCAAGTTTTTTATTTGAATAAAGATCATGACCAATAGAAATGTTCTTATGAGATTTCGCATTTATTATACGTGTGTAAAACATTTTCATTACAATACATATACGGGACTCATTTTGACCAGTATCATACTCAAACTGAGATATTTACAATAGGCTGGTATTTTAAAATGAAATCGAGGCTACTATGCGTTCATTTGTTACTGTGTGTAGCTTTAAAGGAATATTCCTTGCCAGACCCTTTCTCTCTTGATATGGTAGCTATAATCATATATATACAGGGTGATCAATAAATAAGGTAAAAGTATCTGGTATTTTGTAAATATTGGTCCAAACATCCTGAAATTTGGTCAGAATATACCTTTAACATTTCTAAATTAAAACATATAAATATATAAATTCTGTCATCTGATTGGTTAATATTATAGTTACCATGGCAACTGGAGTCGGAGGTACCCGGGGCAATTTAATTGCGTCCAATTTGAACGAAAAATGATAAAAAGCACCTCTTTTTCAAACTGAAAAGAAATAAACATGGGTGCCAGCATTTATTGTTTTAATACTTAGTTACCATTGTTACATACTTTCTTGCAAATTTGGTGTTTGATGTCACGGAAAGGATAAATATATAATGATAACTGATGTGATCATAGAAAGTCTATGACACAGGTCAATGATGAAAAACAATACAGAAGAGATTTGATGAGAGCAAAGAGGAAGAAGAGGCCCGTAAAATTTTCACATTGCACTGGGATAATGCTTCATCTCACAATGCTATTCTCACGGTACATCGGGTACAAGCCATTGAAGCACTGGGTTTCCTACTGTTAGGTCATGTTATATGCTCTCCTGACTTGTCCCCTAATGATTTTACCTTCATGGCGACCTGGAGAGGGAGTTGAGGTAGTTTCTCATGGGAAGACTTGAAGTCAGCTATCTTAAGAATTTGCAGCAGGCTATGGGAAAATGGGTTTAAAAAGGTGTTCAAAGACTGGAGTAGAAGACATGAACTACATGGTAAAAACAAAGGACATAAGGTAGAGTAGTTATGAAGTATAAAATAAGAATATGATATGTCATTTCAATTGTGATTTGAAATATATTATCAAAAGCGCTTCGACTGAAAATTTAGTTCTTTGATAGTTGCCCCGGGTCTTCATGCTTTCTGTTGCTATGGCAACCATAACTTCAACCAATCACATCACTTTGATCTGTAACTTAATATTTCAATTCAATAATGTTTGAACATTATTCTGTGCAAATTTTATGAGGATTGGGTAAAATCTGAAGAAATGCCAGATACTTTTACCTTATTTATTGATCACCCTGTAGTTTCCATATTTAGCAAAACATGGGAAAATGTTTTAATATGGTCAATATTGATCATTTAAAAATCTAGTGCTTATTTCCAGTGAGCTGCCATCTTTTAAGATTTCTTGCAGGAAGTGATGTCATCAACTCTCAACTTCTATAACCTTGCCCATAACAGTATAGGAAAGTAGCACAAAATCACTTCTAGACAAGTGATCATTACTTTCTGTGCAAAAATATTTTCAGGGCTTGTCAACTTAGAATAAAAGAAGAGATTTTCAGAAGGATTAAATAAGATACAAAGTTGAAAAAGAATATTTAGCTGGTTTTGTAATTCTTAATAGCTCCTCACCTAATGCTATATGCAAAGTTGAGAGTCGATGACATCATTTCCTGTGTGAAATTTTAAAAGATGGCAGCTTACTGGAATTGAGCATCACATTTCTAAGTGATCAAAGGACGATTCTCGGTTTGGAGAACAGTCTCCTGGGCTAATATTTTTTCATGAAAAATATAGAAATATTACCCAAATTAAACTATGAATATTCAAAAGAGGACATTTAAATCTACAAGATGTAAAAATATCAAATTGGTCTGGAGCAGGGATAACCCTCTATTAGACCGATTTTAATAAAATACAAGTCTCTATTTAGGGAAAGAAGTTCATCAGTGTACTTCGCTAATATTTTTTTGAGAAAAATCTAGAAATATTACCCAAATTAAATTATGACTATTCAAAAGAAGACATTCAAATCTTTATTATGTACAAAAATCAAATTTGTCCGAAGCAGGGATAATGCTCATTTAGATTGATGAACTTCGTTCTCCAAACCGAGAATCGTCCTTTGACCATATCAAAACATTTTAGCGTGTTTTGCTAAACATGACAAGCATATATATGGTTATAGCTACCATATGAGGAGAGAGATGGTTTGGCAAGGAATATTCCTTTAATTGATGTGCTAGTGGTCATAGAGAACAGTGCAAACCCAATCTCGGCAAGTCTCAGAAAAGACGCAACTTAAGTTCATACATTATTAAAGGTGAGCACTTAGCAAATCATTAAACGTATGTAAATGGATTCATTGATAGATTGTTTCTGAATGATATAAATCATTGTAGGTGTGCCAGTTACTCTAATAATGTTTCCTTATTCAGTTGTACTATTAATGTCATTTGTAAACCTAATTGAAAAAGCTCATCAAGCATTGGCGAAAACATCACAACATAATATTATTGCAGGTCAAATAGCTAGGCTGCGAGAAACGTGGAGTGGAAAATGCATTTGTAGAGCACCGTTAACAGGATAAAACACTGGCTTCATTCATCACTTCCTGTGCACGTATCTGAAATGATAGAATAAGCGTTACATCAAAATGAGTATAATCATTAGAGCGATCCTATTTGGGGGAATATGTATCCTCGCCGTGGAATGTTCAATTGGACACGTGTTTCATAAAAGGAGAAACACCAGAGCCCTAAATGTGACGTATGCGATGCCGTTCTTATCAGTCGACGAGTGCGCAGTTTTCTGCGCATCGACAGATGGGTGTACTCACTTCAATTTCCGGAAGTTGAATGGAAACGACACATGCAATTTATTGAAGAAAGATTGCACAATTGCTAAAGGCAAAGACCACGATTATGATCTATGGCATATTGGATCACGACCCGGTTTGTTCATATACTTTCTACATTTTACCATCGTTTGGGTAGCATTAGCCTTGCATAGTCGGTGTCTTTTTATTGTTTTGGTTTTATTTTCACCATAAAAATCGAGATAGATAAGAGATAATTATTGGGCAAGGATAGGATAGCAGTCAAAACTTGCAATACAATATTTGTTGACATCTTTTCGTATTAAAACGCTTTGAAACCTTCATAATTTGACGATGCATTTAATTGCAATTAGCATGTCTTGTTTTTTTACACCTTGAATTTTCGTATATTGCAGCAGGGTTGATCTATGTCGGCTGCACAAGCGTTACTGATTCAAAAAATAACAATTACCATGACAACAACATGACCATATATGGCTGTGTTGATTACTGCGCAAGCCGAGGTAAGGAAAATGGAGAAAGTAATGACACATTAAACCATTATAAACATCGATATTTTTGCCATATATGGTGTAATGGGCTTTACCTTATTATCACGTATAGTCATGTCATGATTATAAAATTCAAAATCAAAACATCCGCCATTTTTTCACTTCCAAATTTGAATTGCGAGTTTTGGTGTTATTTCCAAACAAACAATAAAAACACACAAGAAGTGATCAAGATATTAGTTTAAATCCTTTGAATTACTCATTATTATGAATTTATAATCAGTTACAATATCAGAAATTAATGACATTTTCAATGTTGTCATCGATCAAAGTCGAATATCGAGTTGAGACCCCGGGAGCCAATCCTCCTTGCCAAGGATTATTGGGTCCAAATTCTTTTTGCAGTTCATTGCAGAACTTTCCATAGCAATTGACACTGACGTTCATGCTTGGACATTAAACATATCGAGTTTGAATAATGGGAGCCAATTCTTCTTGACATTTCACGATATGAATGTAAATATGAAAATTATGAAAACAGTTTCGACATCGCAAGAATTTATTTCAATACAGTTAGATTACATTTATTTTTGATTTAGTTTAAACCATTTGGTCTTTTAGCATGATGGAAGTGCAAAATGCATAACAGGGTCGTTGAGACCGTTCGTTCTCGTTTGGGTTATGACACATGGGTTGACTGTATTATGGTTAATAAATACATACTGATGAACTTACTCGTTTCGATATCTTTGCTGTCAGGAGCATATATTTTTATACTTGTGAACACCAGCATCCATATTTTTAAAATCCAAAGTTGCTTGTATAATTATTGAAATCTAATCAAAATGTTTTGGAAAATACATATATATATATATATACAGTAGAAACATAAATTTTCATATATTTCATATTTTAGGTTTCAGATATGCAAAGGCATATGAAGGTTTTCGTTGTATGTGCGGAGGGTCCATTAACTGGGTTGAGGAATATGAAAATGGCTGCACAACGACGTGTATTGGAAACTCATCCCAAATATGTGGCGGGGCCTCCTCTCAATATTTATCAACATACCTACTGACCTATTGACACTGTTAGTCACGTCGTGGATAGTTCGAGCCAGGCGCATGCATGCCGTAACCACGAGGTTGCGAGTTCGAGAACCGTTTTATCCATTTACGACACAGAAGGGACAACAACGCATGCGTGGATTACAACCTCTCACAATTTTCGATTTCGATACATCTGATAAATAGTTACATGTTAAGGTTTCATAGATGAATAAATGGCATTCGTTTTAAAGTTGGTTCTGAGTTTTGTCAATTGTAGGAAATACATGGGGTTCCATATTACATTCTTTACGCTATCTTTAGGACAACAACCTAATTTTTCTGCTTTGTCAATTTCAATTCATTTCATATTACTGCAGAACACAATTATCCTTATAATCGTATTGAAGGATAATGTATTTGTTTTCACAGGTAATGAAGTATCATTGGATCATTCTGAAAAAAACATTACAACATAAAAAGTATTTTTGGAAAAAATCACTTAATAGTAAGTTTTCCTCCAAAACAATCACGGTAAACTAAAATCGAGTCAATGATACCGTAACGTGTGTTTTTGCTGTTGTGATTTTGACAAGTATTCACATTATTTAACGTGCCAAAATTATTCAATTATTAAAAACTTGCCAACATACAATCAACATACAATGACAATAAATAAACACAGCCAGACAGAGAGTTAAGTTGACTCTGCCAAAAGTAATTCCAAGGTTGGTACTGATGTAGCAATTCTTAAGATTATTTTGTTAAGTACTATGCTAGTCGGTCAAGAATCATCAAGTGATTGCGAATACAAAAGCAAACAACTACAAAATATAAAACGTATGGTTAAATATATTTCACACTCGAAAATTACTATTCTGAGATGTGTAAGCACACGTAAAAAAGGATGCGGAATGAATTCCACTTTGAAACCTAGCCTCGTTCACACTTTGTTTGTATATTGTATTCTATTTATACTTTTAATATAAATATGTCTATTTATGTTCAGGGATATACTATTCATTTATATATCGTAAGAACAGCCACGTTTAACGAATTAAATGTGTGTTCGCCGTCTATCAAGCCTAACCATCGACAACGTACAATGACAAAACACGCCGTCGTACACTTTAGATGCACGGTGTCACTATTAATCGATTTGAAGCAAAGACAATGATGTAGATTTGATGTAGGTTTTAAAGAAGTTATCCGAGCGATACATACAGGAGTTTAAGTTTGATTTCTTGTGTATCCGTTTGGGAAGACATTTAACTTTCTAGTAACGTTGATAGATTTTCAAACAGTGCTCGATTTTTTCGTGGATAATCTACCCATAAAATTCATGAAATATACTATTAAACAATGTAATGATTTCATTTCAAAATTCATTAAGGTTTCTACGGGTAACAAGTGATATTTAACGAATAAGTATCCTTTGTACGGATGATTTTAAAGATACGGTAAATGTGATTTTTTGCTTTTTCATTTTATGAAAGTATTGTTTTTGTGGTGGTTAATTTGTGCCCATTGGGTGTTAGCTTCCAGCCCAAACGCCGATTCAGTGTCTCAGAATAGAATACATTGGAGACTAGCACGGAGCCACGGAGTTTGCTTCTAGCCTCTAACATAATTTGATTATTTGGCGTCTGTACCTTACGCTTTGTTAGTTACATTGATAGAACTATACTAGCGTATTGCATATGACTTTTTAGAATCCTGTTTATGATATATCTGGAAAATAGTTTCAATGGTTCAATCAAATTGAAGTAATTCTGTAATAGTTCTGTTTCAATTTTTCAATGCATCTGCCCCCCCCCTGACTGTTAGTGTTATGAAAAATACGTCGCCTGCATAAGGGTGAACTGTGATTTGAGTAAGTTCAATAGGTTACATTCGAGTTGTCAATGTACACTTATGATTTTTAAGTTATAGCCAAACCCTTAATACATATTAAATCTTAATTGACCTTAATTGTGTAGTTTAAAGAAAAAACGAAAAAAATCGAGCACTGTTCGAAAATCGTTTAACGTCATAAGAAAGTTAAATGTCTTCCTCAACGAATGCACACAAAATCAAACATAAAATCCTTATTGTATTCCTCAGATAATTGTTTAAACCTACATCAAACCTACATCATTGTATTTGCTTCAATTCGGTTAAATAGTGACACCGTACATCTAAAGTGTACGACAGTATATTTTGTCACTGTACATTGTCGATGGTTAGGCGTGTCTATTACTGCAATTTGACGTTTCGTCAGGATATACTCCCAAGCAAAGTGTAATATATTCTGCCGTATTGTAAACGGGATAACTTGTACAGGGTGTTCAAAAAACGCAACCCAAAGAAATTGCTATATCGTGGAAAATACTTGTCTAATTGTGTTCATTTTTTCAGGAAAGAAAGAAGAGACTATGTATGTATAGCTCCTGCTGTTAGTTAGTTGTAAAACATGATGCCTTGGACCACTGCTCAAAAGACATTAGTATTAGAAAGATACGAAAGTTGCAGTCATGACGACTGCCACAGCAATAAAACCAAATAACTTTCTAACCATAGTGTTTTGGCTATTAAAATTTGGCACAAATCATCTACATTCAATGTATGATAAATCTGTAGAGTGAAATCAAAATCACTCCATGGACTTTACAGTTTTGGTCGAAATGCGATCAAAACTCAGTCAGACATCCTGGTTCAGCCAGACTTAAGAAGGCATTTTGACCATGACTGAAAAGTCCCTGGAGTGATTTTAATGAAACTCCCCTAATTCACTACACATTATATAAAAATAATTTGTGTCGAAACTGAAGTGCCAAAAACACCATGGTTAGAAAGTTATTAGGGTTTATTGGTCTGGAAGTCACCTCTGACTGCGTTTTTCATATCTTTCTAATACTAATGTCTTTTGAGCAGGTGTCCAAGGCATTATGTTTTACAACTAACTAACAGCAGGAGCTATACATACACAATCTCTTCTTTCTTTCCTGAAAAATGAACACAATTGGATAAGTTCTAAGATATAGCGATTTCTTTGGGTTGCGTTTTTTAACACCCTGTATGTATTCTTGGATTTCGATTTTTCTATTTACAATTTCGATCCACTGAATAGTCTAGGAAGGCAATGTTACAGACTGTAAATTAGCTCAAAGCTGTCCAACATTTACAATTTAAAGTCTTCTGGCGGCTAGATTTTTGAATGAGGCTAGGTTTTGAATGAAGCACCAGTCTCAACATTTAGACCCTCACTTAGATTTTGTCGACGTACATTTGTAAATGTATTATTTTGTTTCAGCAAGCATTTTTAGTTTATGTTTTATTCATTTAATTTGTCAATTTGACAAAGTTGTGAACTTATATGTGTGTCAGCTTTAGATTGCACAACAGTAGCAACCTAAGATGAAGAGTAGAACTTAATCTTGATCAAGGCTGACAATCGGAAGGAATAAACACAAATGTCATATTGATCTGCAAGCTTCACATAATTGTCATACGTTCGTTGTTGATGATGTACATGTAGTTGCAGTTTGATATCGTGCAGTTATTGGCGTTTTGTAACACCTTCCACAAAATAGAGTCTTCATTTTGGTGCGAAAACGTCTACCAGTCGCACAGTATAGAATAAAATTGATTCCACAATTAATGAAATATAATTCAGTGGCAACGGCTCTCAATAGATTCATATTCGCTAGGATCTGATTCGAAACGTGTTTATCGCTTGAATTATATTTTTCGTCCAAGATATAGTATATTGTGACCGGAAGTGTGAGAAAAATGAAAGCGAGACTAACAACAATGAGCATGACGGTTAGTGACCTTGACCTGTCATAGTGACCCGCCTGGATACCAGTTCTGACGTTCATTGTTGCTACTCTTTCTCTTCTAGACATCACGAGTCTGGTGATAATAATCACGTTTCCAATGACGATTAGTACAAATGGGAGAATCGAAGCCAAAACGAGATCGATCCAAACCCATATATGTATCCGCCAATGTCTGTACTTATCATGATTATACACGTAACACACAACGGTGTACAATTTTCCTTCCCACGTGACCTCTCCCGATCCCTGTATCCATAACAGATTTAGATTTATCCCCAATAAAACGATTGTGATTATCGTTATGTTTATCCCCGCACGTCTAACAGTGCACCATTCCCTGGCGTGAATTGGGAGTAGTACGGTGAACATTCTCTCAAAAGTAACAGCAGCGAGTAACCACGCGCATATATGCGCAAGAAAATAGGCCAAGAATCGACTTAGGCGACAAATAATTTCATCAGTGTCCCTGTAATAAAACTGGAACTGCCTTATCAACCAATGGTTTGTAAGTGTTACGAGGAGATTAAACGTGTCACAAACGGCCAATGCAGACAGATAAACGCTCGAGCTCGTCTTGCGCATGTTTGTGCATGTCAGTACAAGAAAGCACAGGCAGTTGAGTAGGACTCCCACGAAGAGCACAAACGGTGATACATATTTGAATAAAAAATCTCCCGCCAAATATTCTGGAAAAGTTGTATACAAATTGCCCGTATACCTGGTCGTTATGTTCGTAAATACCGTTGTCATCTCACTTGTTATGTTCGTGGTACTAGCTCTATATTTCATCTTTAATTGTTCTTCCTTTGTGAATAACTGCTACGCTGCGTTTTCTAATAATAGCAGCTGTTTTTATATATATACTAGTCACAGTTTCGTTGATGCTCTTACTTCGTACTTGGCTGGTCAAACCTTGTTTAATTATCCTCGATTAAGATTTATGAGAAAATAACTATTGTACTATGAAGAATGATCCATGTATTCCGTTATTCTCGTCTCCGGTGTCTTATTATACGTTCTTTTTTCTATCAACCTAATTGAGAAAGCAGGAAATTATGCTACGTCAATTTACTTATCATCCGCTGTGAAATGAGTAATGAGATTGCGATTCCTCCTGATTGTATTTAGACTAGCAGTGTGATAGTCAACGATATTTTTAACACTTAACATTCTAAACCTCGCGTTATGCCATTCTCAACCTTAACCCTCTTCATTTATAAGGATTTTATCTGGCCGTAACCCAAAAAGAATTGGCAGCCAGGAGTCTAACTCGAAGTTTTTGATCTTCAGGCAATGTGTTTAGTGCATGCATATTTCTACGGCTTCAAGGAGAATAGCCCTCTGCGTTCATTACTATACCGTATACATATTTCTATGGCTGCAAGGAAAATAGCCCTCTGCGTTCATTACTATATCGTATGCATATTTCTATGGCTGCAAGAAGAATAGCCCTCTGCGTTAATTACTATACCGTTTGCATATTTTTACGACTGCAAGGAGAATAGCCCTTTGTGTTTATTACTATACCGTTTGCATATTTCTATGGCTGCAAGGAAAAAAGCCCTCTGCGTTCGTTACAATACCGAATGCATATTTCTATGGCTGCAAAGAGAATAGCCCGCTGCGTTAATTACTCTACCGTATGCATATTTCTACGGCTGCAATGAAAATAGCCCTCTGCGTTAATTACTATAGCATATGCATATTTATATTGCTGCAAGGAGAATAGCCCTCTGCGGTAATTACTTTACCGTTTGCATATTTTTACGGCTGCAAGGAGAATAGCTAGCCCTCTGCGTTAATTAGTCTACCATATGCACATGTCTACGGCTGCAATGAGAATAGCCTTCTGTGTTACTATACCGTGTTTTCGAATAAAATGGATATGGACAGTTTTTGGGAATGTCGTCTTAAAATTACCCCCAGCCCACTTGCAAACAATTTTAATTATATTTCTGTAAGAATATTTGGGCTTGTTTGATTTCTTGTTGTGTATTTTTCCGAAATTCCCCAATGTATACTTTTTTTACCGAAAAATAAAGATTTTTACGATATGTATTATTTTTCTATAATTATGGTTACCATTCATTTTGAACTTTTTCTGGCGAATATCCTCAAGCCCATGCTCAACTGCTACAATATTTATTTTCACTCGCTTGTTGTCATGACGAAAATTGTAATTGCTTATAAGTTTTTGCATCGACGAGATTATAATCATAATATTCATAATCATAATATTTACGGAAAATAATGGCCATTTCCAAGAAATCTGCCAAACTAATTGTTAAAAAAGTAAACTGATAATAAAATATTGTTGTTACATTGTGTCAAATAAAAGTCAATAATTGCTTCACATTTACGATTAACAAAATGACATTCTAGTGTTATTACATTTTCTTATGTACACTGCAGTGCCAACCTGTTTCATTCAGTTTAAGTCCATGTGTAGCATTATATAACAAAATCATTTGCTCATTAATGTTTTTTCATGAAATTCGCAATAAATTGAATGAAATAAGTCAGAAACATTTTAGCAGTGGGGTTGACAGAGTTTAGTCTTTTAAGATGCATAGTGCAACATTTGATGATTGACGTTTGCTAAGGAAGTGAAGGGATCGAAATCGAAAAATGACTCAAACAATTGTTAATTCATACACACACGATAGCTTGCCTGTTGCTTTGATGGTACTGATTTGCATTGACAGCCGTGATAAAAAACTAATTGATTAGAAAATCATTTTAAGATTATATTAATAGCAAAACAGTTTCATCGGTGGCGGATCCGGGGGGGGGGGGGCATGGGGCCCGACCCCCTTCCCCCTAAGTTTGGCCCAGAAAAAAAAGTTGGGCCCACTTTTCGGTTTTAGGGAAGTTTTTTCTCTGACCTGAAATTTGGCCCCCCTCCTTGTTGGTTCCTTGATCTGCCCTTTATCATCGTAACTATTTTAATTAATATAAGTAGAAAGTAATTCAATGTTTTGTAGCTTTCGATTATGTTATCCCAACATTGATATCTTAATCTGAGATTGTTAGACAACATTGTAACGGTAACTTATTTGGCACAACACGTAAATGCTTTTGTTACTTTTAACCATCTCATAAACCATCCAGATTTATGTGTTTATACAAGGGAAATAATTTGATTATATCATTATGTGGCAGGGAAGACGCATTGTTTCCATTTCAACCTTATGATATTTTAAAACTAGATAAAATAGAATAAATATCGGTACGTATTTTTCAGTCTTAAAAATAAGTTTTCCATGTTCTTAGACGTTTGTTCAATTTTTGTACTCGTGAATTGCTGGAGCAGATCAATAAATTGATATCAACAATTGAAATATACAACATAGGTTTGAATTATTCGCTTTTCAGGAGCGGGACCGGATGAGTATACCCTGAAGACGAAGCTCTCTTTTAAGAAGTGAAGTCAAACGAATGCAAAGGGTACGTGCAGAGTCTAGTTAAACTGAAGACGAAGCTTTCTTTTAAGAAGTGAAGTCAAACGAATGCAAAGGGTACGTGCAGAGTCTAGTTAAACTGAAGACGAAGCTCTCTTTTAAGAAGTGAAGTCAAACGAATGCAAAGGGTACGTGCAGAGTCTAGTTAAACTGAAGACGAAGCTCTCTATTAAGAAGTGAAGTCAAACGAATGCAAAGGGTACGTGCAGAGTCTAGTTAAACTGAAGACGAAGCTCTCTTTTAAGAAGTAAAGTCAAACGAATGCAAGGGTAGGATGAGTACAGCGTATCCATCCCAGTCATGGACCTTATGCCTGGGTCACATAGGCGCCGGGCGCCGGCCTATGAGTTGTCATCGGCCGATTTCTAAATTGACCGGGCGCCAGTGACTTTTCCCCGATGTCTTGATTCCGCCGTGAGTATGGTCACATTAGTACAGGCACACTACGGCGCCCGCAAACAACTAAATCTATCTATAGGATATCGTACGGGTATCGAAAGTCTATCTGCCGATGACCGAACGGCACCCGCCAGGACATCGGTCGATCTACAGGACACCAAGGAGCCTCTACAGCTATTCATAATATTCATAAACAAGTTTCTTTCATTTCAGTTTCCAAAATCAATCATGCTGCATTGACTAAAGACACTTCTTTGTATGAGCTGTACATACGTACAGTTATACACATTCTATAACATTATGATTTTGAACTTCATATTAATTTATTGAAAATAATTATATCATCTGATTTATTGTAAGATACTCAAATAAGATAAATTGTAGCTAGACTCTCGCAAAGTGTGGCCCTTGAAAAAACTATACCCACAGAAACATTTTCATATGATTTTTAATGGCATATGCATGATTGAATCGAATATACGGATAAAAGGTATCATCCTGTTCATCAGGATTTAATGCCATGACTGACTTGCAGCTAACAAGGACGAAAGATCCATCCACCCACACCACTACCCAAATGTGTTATTGTTTTACAATTATATTTCGTTATACTATTCGTTCTTTCATATTTTAGAAAAAAATTCTTGGCAATTATATTTCCTAAACTTATCATATTTAAAATGTTTATATAATATTACTAATCATAATTGAGAATTATCGAACAAATCAGTGTGTAAAGTTAAATAAAATCCCTGGATGCCCTGACGATGCCACCGGGAGTCGTAAGATAATCGTGCAATGACCGTACGGGACACGGCCGGTAGGTACCGATGAGTTTGGTAGAGAGAAAATCGCCAACATATCGGCAACTTTGGTAGGTATGTATTTTTATAGCATTGCTTGAACGATCGCGAGGATTATCAATTCTGAATCGACAGAAAATTAAACTTCATTGCAAATACGGTCACTTTAACCATCTTCGAAGCTAATGTACCCTTACTGAATTCTAACGAACATGGCAAATAACTGTAATTATGTCACATTCAAAAGGAATTGATTTAACAGCAATTATTCAAGATGACAGCTCACACCCTAGCGCACAAAGCAATTGAGTTTGATCATTATGAATTACTCAGATGCGAGTAGGTGTAGTTTTCACTTTCCCCACCAGGTAGCTGATTCGGGGGAAATAACATGGCAGGGTATTACAAAATTCCCTTTAACTTGAATAATCATCAGTTTTAGTGGTTCATTTTTCATATTACCCTTATGTATCTGATAGTTATACAAATTAAAATTTGCCCAGTAAAAGAAAATATTACCTGCCTAGCACAAGAAAAGATATTTCACTTTTTGTGATTTTACAGCATTGGGTCTATGGGGAATCTCCCCGACCTAGAAGTAACATTTTCAAAGAAAATTGAATTTTGAAAGTTGATAAACTCTTTTCAAAATCACATTTCTAGATGTAATTTTACATGTAGATTCCAAATGTGACATCAGTTTGACTGAATTTTGAATTTTTAATGCAGTAAATCAAGATTATTTCTACTCGCATCTGGTGTATTGGGATCAAAGTATCTCATGTATTGTTCAATCCCCTTGCGCATTCAGGCGTAACAATGATGCTTTTAATGGATCTATTTATAATGAAGAGAGAGTCAGATTTAGTTCATAGTGTGCCTAATTGTAATAAATATGATTCTAGCTGAATGATGGCATCATGATATACCATGACATCTCATTTCTTCTCAGCCCTGAGATGTTTCAGGTGAAACAGAAAGATGCTATGAGTATCAGAATGGAATGATGGTAGAAATGTTATTCCAACTTCCCCCCCCCCGCTCAATAAGTTTAGCATTCGAATGTTCCCGTTTTGGTCACTTGTCAGAGAATGTACTTAATAATGTTTAAGTATTTAAAAAAATAATCAAAGTCATATTTTTCAAAAAGTAAGTGAGTAACATAATTGAGATTTACGACGGATTTATGGCGTCGTATATGATATCCCAAAATAATAAAAACTTCTAAGATTTGAGCACGAATAGCTTTTAAATCATGGTGTATTTATTGGCTCGCGTGCTTCATTTAAGATTGATTCCTATTTTGAGAATGTCAATCTATTTTGAATGATTCATGCCTCGTTAAATTGTTTGTCATTCTACTGTTGCAAATAAATTGGATCTTTAAACTGATAACATTAGGTGATATTCAATTACACGTTAGACATATAAAATTGAAGAAGTGCAAATATGTTATGAGACACGACATCCCTTTTATCCTACCGTTTCCAAATTTTTAATCAAGGCGCTTATTCCCTGTCAACAAACCTTAATCGGATGATTTATTCCGATACGTGGATATAAGAGTTCTTGGAAATACACCTTCCTCCATAAGTTTGGTGACTGAAAGTTTTCATCGAATAGCATAGCATAGACTAACTGAACACACCTATCTAAAGCCAGCCGAGGGACCATCTGCATAGACAATTGCGGGTAGTGGTTTTCTCCAACCTCCAGCCGGCGCGGCAGGGTAAGAAACAGATTTTAAAAAGTAAATTGAAAGTAAGTTTTGGATTGTCTCGTGTCAGCTTTAATTTATTGCGCATGCTCAATGTTCTTTACTTGCGCATGTGCATTGGTCAAAATGGTGCAAAAATGTTATGTGACTAAGGAGGTTATTTAAAATGGCAGACACCGATATAATTTATTTTCATCCTCAATTTTTGATTTTTCATCAGATATAGTGAGACATTTATAATCAAATTTGAAATATAAATGGATTAAAAAGGCCCTCTCGTATATATAGTGCTATTAATCAAAATTTAAAAAAGAACATTCTAACTATAGCAACTTATGATCGCAATAGCGGCTGATGATTTGGACACAATTTCAAATCACTTTCAAAACTGTGATTTATGATTGCTATGAAGAACAATGAAGGTACTAAAATAAGGTAAGCATCGATAGATCATACCTTGATGTACTTGTGAATCACAGTGTTTTAACCTTGTTAAGCATATTTCGTCTTTTTTAAATTGACTTTCTGGAAGACGACTTCTGTTTGTGAAACCTTGAACGGAGAGTGTATTATCGACATTGTACAATATTGAGTGTGATGATATTCTGTTGATGTTTAGAGTGAATAGGAGGATGCTCTTATTTGCATAATCATTTTCGAAATAATTGACAGCATCGCACTTTAACTAATACTTTAAAGTACACTCCCTCCATAAGTTTGGTCACCGGAAGTGACATTAGAAAGTATGTCAAAACCTGTGAATAGCTGGGCCTAAATTGTAAAAGTTAGGAAATATATTACAAAGGCGATTTTAAATACCAAAACATAAAAGTTACTCCCGATTGCAAAATATTTGGACGGTTAGTCTACGAGCCTGGAACATTTGTTTAAAGCTGCAACAAATACATCGATATTCTGATTTGATGGATACATGTTAAATACATATCAACTATTAAAAATATTAAAAACATAACGAGGTAGATATGACTTGCATTAATTGTTCAACTATTCAAAATAAACATAAACTCATCGATTCAGAGCTCTAGTATTTGATCAGCTTATAGTACTACAATGGATAGTTGTTTTGGAATATCCATATTAAGTGTTAATTTTGCCAATAAATGAGTTAAATAAACAAATCTAGCTTGTAATTTGCAGTGTTTGCATCAAAAATGCCGATAAAGTTTAAGGAATTACTTTTTCAATTAATGGTTGTCCTGTTGAGCTGCGATGCGATTTTTGGGAGTAACGTTCGCATTTGGCGTCATTTGGAGAAAAGGAAAGCAGGGGAGCAGCCTCCTGCGGGGGAGTGCATGAATTGTAGATGGGGAGGACAAACTGGAGTTCATTTCTATACATGCTGCAATAACTGTGATGAACCTGATAATGAATGTGACGGGGTAAATAACTACTGTAATTATTCCATAAATCATAAAAAAACGTGAATAAACATCAAAAATAAATTCACATAGAGAATTAGAGATCTTTCATGACAGTTTATACCATTCAATTTGAGTATTACCCTTGGTCTGTTATTTTTAAATAGCTTTGATTATAAACAAATGTCCTATAAACGAATGTCCTGTGAAGGTTCACCTTAACGATACATTTTCTCAAAGAACTGCTATGGGTTATATGTAAAAAAACAATGAGTCGCTTGTCTAATTAGGTGGAGTATGACAGTGCTAGCAATGGCGATTACTGTGGAAAATGTGGAGTTGATTCTGCTGATGGAGATGGCACTTGTAATAAAGGTGAAGGGGATACATTCCAATGCGGTGGCTGTGATGGCCAGACAAAGATAAAAACAAAGTACGTGGTTTACCTCTCAGTATTTACTTAAAAGTATACACTGTTTCTTTGTACTTCAGATCATTGTTTGGGATGCGTGTGCTTTACTTATTTATGAATCTTTATACTCATCAAATACTCTTTTTCACCTGTATTAGGTCGTACCCTTTCAATGGCACATGCGATTACATTCAGTTTAATAACATCAAAGTTCAGCAATATTTAAATAAACCGAAAGACAGAACAATATCGATAATCCACTCACTTGAACACAAGCTTTCCAATGGTACTATTGATACGAAAAAATATATTATCTAATATAATTTAGTTCATCTATGACGATTCCAATATACTATATAATATGCATTTGTGTATTAAATTAGAATTGTTTCATTATCCGGCTATTGCTGTCTTTTACTATTCAATCAACTGATGTAGTAAACATATATGTTTCATAAAAGCGCAAGAAAAATCCATATTTATTGTTCTAGATGGTTTTCACATACGACCAAGGTTCAACCAATGCAGATATATGCACTGGCGGACCTGGGGGGAGCTATATATCTCGGAATATGATCATATTTCCAAACATCCACATTTCATGAAATCTTGAAAAATTACAGAATATTAATTTTTTAAAGCTTGAAGTGGGTAATATGTGTGTGCTTGTGTCTGGATCATGTTTAACAAGAATGTGTTTTCTTGGTTGAAGATGTGACTCAGTTTGGTTATATAGAGTCCCTGGGTTTTGCTGGGCGTGGCAGATGTGTTTCAACAAACTCTGTAAGAAGGTGCATGGTAGACGCCCTGGGAAACGTTCAACTGGAAAAATAGAGTCCATAGTAAAACGGTGAGTATTTAAAGATATACTTGTTTAAACATTTGTCATCCTTTATGAAACATGTCTACAAATTCTGTTTATAAATCAGCCAAACTGCCGATATACGGGATGACTTTTGTGGAGATGGTGTTTGTAATCTAGATGAAACAACCACAAATTGCCCAATGGACTGTTGTGGTTTGTTAAACCCTGTGTGTATATGGGAAACATATTTCGCCCTCTGTTTCCCTGATGGTTCATGTGACAAATGTCCGCCATTGTGCTGCAGCGAGCCTACATGTTGCGGTAGGTTGAAACAAATGTGTTTTTTTCATTTTTTGTATGACGATTTATCTCATATTTGTAAAATATACAAGTGTAACACGTATTACAACAAACATTACCGATCTAATCAGTAGCTTAACTGTTACAGGTTCAACGATTAATAACACTACTCAAGCTGGTATAATAGAGCAAGAAGAAATGACTGGACATGTTACAACAATGGAAACAAAGAACTTAACAGATTCAGGTACAAGAACGAAACCAGGTGGAATAACAGAACAAGTTACAACAATGGAAACAAATAACTTAACAGAACCAGTTACAGGAACGGAGCCAGGTGGAATAACAGAACAAGTTATAACAATGGAAACAAAGAACTTAACAGAACATGTTACAAGAACGGAGCCAGGTGGAATAACAGGACAAGTTACAACAATGGAAACAAAGAACTTAACAGAACCAGTCACAAGTACAGAACCAAGTGAAATAACAGAACAAGTTACAACAATGGAAACAAAGAACTTAACAGAACCAGTTACAGGAACGCAACCAGGTGGAATAACAGAACAAGTTACAACAATGGAAACAAAGAACTTAACAGAACCAGTTACAGGAACGGAACAAGGTGGAATATCAGAACAAGTTACAACAATGGAAACAAAGAACTTAACAGAACCAGTTACAAGTACAGAACCAGGTGAAATAACAGAACAAGTTACAACAATGGAAACAAAGAACTTAACAGAACCAGTTACAGGAACGGAACCAGGTGGAATAACTGAACAAGTTACAACAATGGAAACAAAGAACTTAACAGAACCAGTTACAGGAACGCAACCAGGTGGAATAACAGAACAAGTTACAACAATGGGAACAAAGAACTTAACAGAACCAGTTACAGGAACGGAACAAGGTGGAATATCAGAACAAGTTACAACAATGGAAACAAAGAACTTAACAGAACCAGTTACAAGTACAGAACCAGGTGAAATAACAGAACAAGTTACAACAATGGAAACAAAGAACTTGACAGAACCAGTTACAGGAACGGAACCAGGTGGAATAACAGAACGAGTTACAACAATGGAAACAAAGAACTTAACAGAACCAGTTACAAGTACAGAACCAGGTGAAATAACAGAACAAGTTGCAACAATGGAAACAAAGAACTTAACAGAACCAGTTACAGGAACGGAACCAGGTGGAATAACAGAACAAGTTACAACAATGGAAACAAAGAACTTAACAGAACCAGTTACAGGAACGGAACCAGGTGGAATAACAGAACAAGTTACAACAATTGAATCGAATAATTTAACTGATTCAGGTACAAGAACGGAACCAGGTGGAATAACAATACAAGTAACAACAGCTGAACCAATGAATTTAACTGATTCCGATACAAGAACAGAACCAGGTGGAATAACTGAACAAGTAACAACAATTGAACCAAAGAATTTAACTGATTCGGGTACAAGAACGAAACCAAGTGGAATAACTGAACAAGTAACAACAATTGAACCAAAGAATTTAACTGAATCAGGTACAAGAACGGAACCAGGTGGAATAACAGAACCAGTTACAACAATTGAACCCAAAAATTTAACTGATTCAGATACAAGAACGGAACCAGGTGGAATAACTGAACAAGTAACAACAATTGAACCAAAGAATTTAACTGATTCGGGTACAAGAACGAAGCCAGATAGAATAACAGAACCAGTTACAACAACTGACCCAATGACTTTAACTGATTCAGGTACAAGAACGGAACCAGGTGGAATAACAGAACCAGTTACAACAATTGAACCAAAGAATTTAACCGATTCAGGTACAAGAACGAAACCAGATGGAATTACTGAATCAATTACGACACTTGAACCAAATAACTTAACTGGTTCAGGTACAAGAACGAAACCAGGTCGAATAACTATACAAACCACAACAATCAAAGCACACAGATCAACTGATTCGGTTACAGGCAAGAAACTAGGTGGATCAACGGGACCTGTTGATATAACCGAATCAGTTACAACAAATGGACCAGATAGACAAATTGAAACAAGTACAGTCAGGGAACCAGTTGGAATAACAAAACAAGATTTGACAAGTGAACAAGACCACACAATTGCTCAATTGACGACGGATAAATTAGTTACAACAACCATACAAGGTAAACAGAAGCAAACTAGTAATTTTGATTTCAATATAATTTAGAAATTAAGTTTGATATTATTCAGCATTATTCATGAATTTATGATTTCTTTGATCCTCCGGATATCCAATAAAAGGGATGTATAAGTTGGCATGTTTGTATTCCATTAACATAAAATTTACATGTTTTATTAATATACGTAAGTGTATGCCTAACATTAGTATGCATATACACGGGGGTTAAGCAGACCCGATGATGCTATGAGCTTGCTCGGCGGTATCATGACTGTGTAACGGGGCTTAATGTATAAGTGAGCTCGGCGGTAGGTTTAAACAACGCGGATCCTCAAAGCATGTGCTCATGGTATTATCGTGGCTTAACACCCGTGCATATACATTAAGTGATTTCGTATTTCCGCAGCCGGTGCGTGCGAATATAATGGCAAGATACGAAAAGATGGAAAGACATTCAAACATATCGATGCTTGCAACAAGTGTGAATGCTCTGAAGGTATATCTTAATTTATTTTGCATAATTCCTTACTGCTAACGATCATAAATATTATGCTCGATGTTAGCATGGTGAAAGTCTCGATTTTCCAGTTTACTAAATTGTTCTAGTAGTGGTAAAGTGATCCCGTGTAATGATTTCTGATCATCAAGCTTGTAAAATGTTCTAGATTGACACAATTTTTGTATTCATCCCGAATGCATTCTAGTTCACCACCAACCCCTTCTCTAATTATTCAAGATTGGTCGGTATTTTGAATTGAATGTAATTAAGTCATCATTGACATATCTCTTTGCATCATGCAAAAAACAACTCTCATATTTGAATGACATACATTGATAGCGTAATGGACAGCGAATTTCCTCTGTCACGTCCAAAAACTCCTATACTTTTTGAAGAGTGTAGATTGCATCATCACACTTAATATACATCACGGTTCACAACTCCAATCCTTCAACAGTATAATGTGCAATATCACAGTTGTTATAAGTCACTTTTCAAAAGTCAATTACTTTGACGAAGTAAAATGCATCATCATAATCTATATTCACTTTTAGGAAGAGTACAATGTTCAGACAAGAAAAGGTGCTCCAGTTGCAAATACGAACGTAAACGTCATAAAACGGGGGAATATTTTTTATCAAAGGACAAGTGCAAAAAATGCATTTGTATTGCTGGGTCGAAAAAAGCTAAATGTGAGAATATACCATGTGGTAAGTGGAATTATAACATTCAGCAAAGTAATTTACTTCACTTTGATTTGTCATGTTATTTTTTGACCCGTTTGCACCATTCATAAATTTGCGTGAGATCCCCCACTCGAGCATGGATGGGGAATTCGACAAAATTCGACATTTTGGCCCGTATAATTCCTTACCCCGAGTCCAAATAAATGTGTCAACTTCCCTACCCTTGGAGCAATAAATCTGGTCAAATATTCGCGACCCCCGGGTCCTTCCACCATTAGAAATGTATTTTTAAACATCAGTTATCCTCGTTAGTAGACTAATGCTCGCGAATGTTGAGGGATATACGCGCAGTACTTCGTTTATATGTCAATATTTTAATTAGACACGCCATATAGATCAAAAAGATTCTTCGCGGAAAGTCCACAACACAGGCTACAATTAATTTTTGATTGAAAAATTCCCTTACAATTTTACATATAACCAATGGAGACGTAGCGTTTTAAATGACGCAATTACCCGCGAAATTAAAAGCCAATGAGAATAGTTGTCCATTTTATGACGTTTTCGCAAATTGCCTGAAAGTTTTGACAAATTAGCCGGAAAGTACATGGTTTTACTATTGGTTTGTTTCTGTTCAACAAAAGTGGAGAACATACCTGTATGAACGATCATTTTTTGTGGAATGGGCAGGCGGATTGTTGCGTTTGATGGGTACAGATCGGGAACAGAAATCCACATCGTAGTAATTTTCGAAAGCTCTCTTGTAATTTATGCAATGACGTGTTTTAAGATATTGGCTTTTTTATTTTAATAGGTTACCTCCCTCCGTTTTATTCATCTATATCGAATTGATCAAATTAGAATTTGTTCGAACGTAAACTTTTCTCGGGTACATGTAAATCAAATTCCTCACCCCCGGACGACAATCTTCGTCAAATTCCTACCCCTGAGCAATATTTATATCAAATTCCTCACCCTCCCCCCGTGGAGGGGTTTCATGCAAACTTTTGAATGGTCTATAATATGAGCGGTCTAGAGCACTGAACACGCTAAGCCAGGCGCTGTTGTCGTAACCATGAGGTCGTGAGACGAGATACGTGAGCTCGTTGCGTTTATTCATATCATATTCTTATGTTTTAATATGTACAAGAGCCAACAACGTGTACTTATGGTGACAAACAATACAAGAAAGGCAAGCAATGGCTCTCTATTGACAAGTGTAACAAGTGCAAATGCAAGGAAACAGGTAAAAATCACCTTTTTGATTATAATAAGATATACAAGGTGTTCCATATGTATGCATTTTATCTTAACTTATACATTTAGCGTTACCACTCTATCATATATCATTTTGTTGCTTATGAAAAGTTTTAGAAGATTGCAAAGTTTCAGAGTCAAGGGGTGTCCCTGTAAAAATGTACAATTAGTTATTTATTAGACATGATGTATCAACATGTCTTCCTCGTAATACTCACTGACTACATATATCGAAGTTTTTAACTTTAAAATATACAAGCAGAATTTATAGATGGCAATAGCGATTTATGAGTTGAAATAGTGATGTCTCCAAAAGCAATGAATAATACAATAACATCTATATTATGGATCTGTGTAGTCTTCGTGAGAAAATCGTTCATGCAGCTAATATAGTTTATCAGTTGAATATCCGGATGGATAATATTGAGTTTAAATTATGGGATTTCTAACTTGTTGATATTTATCTGCAATAAGATATTATTTTTTTCAAGTAGTCTCTGACGGGTTTTATTTCATGCCGTTGATCAATGATCATTGTATTTAAAGTAGTTGTAAACAGGATTGGAGTGCATGTACCAGTGTATTAGTTAATATGATGTCATATCATGTAGTAATTACTACTAGCCGAACAGTTCAAAAAAGCCTGAGTTAAGCTTTAATGTCCTATTTAATGTCCTGTGTATGTCCCCATGTTAATTCAATGCGCCCTTGTTAAAATCCTCATTTTCCCAAGTAGATTGATTCCAAACAAGTATATTCATGTTGGATAGTATTGCTAGAATCCATTTTCAATAGTAAGATTGGGGGTTCTTAAACAGGACATACGGCTTGGTTTTTAGAACTTTTTGTTGGTACTTACTGTTGTATGTACATATTCAATTCCTTCATCTATTCAATAACCCGCAGTTGCACATCCACTTCATATTGGCTGTTTTAGTAAGCGGTTTGAGCGCAGTGTGTAGCGATAATAAATGGTGTAGAATGTGTGTATACAAGAATCGTAAATACAACGTTGGGGATGTATTCAAAGAGACCGAATGCAGAAGTTGCGAGTGCCAAATCAAGAACAAGACAGCTTGCACTCCAATTTGTGGTAAGTGAACGATAATTCCCTAGGAACTGTAATATTTAGAGATAATTTTAAAGTAAAAACATAAAAACATATTTTTCAATTGCAAATTTTTACTCAATTGTCGAATAAGGCTTTTAAGTCATGAGATGCGACGACATATTGGCATAGCCAAAGTTTTGTCTTTGCCTTTCAATAGTATACTGTTGTCATAATGAGTTTAATTGTCGTAATGGCAACATAGCTTAATTTTAACTTTACTCCTTTTAGATAACTGTAAGCCGAATGATATTAGTTTCTATTGCACGAAATGTTTGATACATACACCCCTACAAAATGAATAAGCCCTTTTAATCGGAAAATGTTAACACTTTGTTCAACGTAGCTAATTTTATCGAGTCTCTTTGATGGTAATCTTTATTCATTTTAGATTACTGTAAGGCGAATGACAGACGATATCTTTCAGGGGAACAATGGAGACACCCTGATAAATGCAACACTTGTAGATGTAAAGAAGGTGAACGAATACTTCTTGTGTCATATTTCAATTTCTAGTTTATATTTACCCGAATCTCAGGAGGATTTACAATCGAGGTATAAAAGAGACGAGGTATATTCCGTATGCAGAATTTAAAGAGAGAGTATTACTCATGTTTGGTACACCGGCCATTTTGACGGGTGTCTAATTTGATTCAATGTTTTACAATCTTGGTCATACAACCATCCCGAAAACCAACAATCATATAGTTCACAATCACCTCATTCTTCGTCAATCATCACCATCAACCAAATTATTGGTCAATTTGGATTTGATGTATATATGACCATCCATAACATTCAGGTTATACAAAATACTGTTTGCTGGGCAATATTTTTCTTTTTTTTGTCGTGTCATTTTTAATAGTCGTCATTATTATGTTTTTGTTAATATTTAGGATTAGTTAAATGTTCCAACCTTGGAAAATGTATGAAGTGTTTGGTTGGCGGAATTACATATAAATTCGGCGAAGACTTCCTGTTAGATGGCTGTGTCGAGTGTAAATGCGTTTCAACTAACCGTCTGGACTGCTGGAATAGATGTACAGGTACGATAATTTTGTCATACAGTGATGACCTGTTATTGCTCAGTTGATCGATTGAAAGAAAGCCGCCTCCAAATGCTACATCTAGTCTACTGACCTCGTCTTCGCTCATTTGATCTCATAAATCATAACGCTCGTTTTTGCTCATTTAACCTCTTAAGGGACCTCTTGCAATCATTTCATGTAGTATACTGACCTAGTATTTGCTAATTTGACCTCTTGAAGGAAAGCCGCCTGCAAATGCTACATGTGGTGTGCGTCCTGACATTGGACAAAGCAGAATCACAGGGGGTACTGTTGTTGACCCAGCATTCAGCTGGCCATGGATGGTTACTATAAAGGCTCGGCTTAATGATGACGATGATCTCCGTCATGTCTGTGGTGGTGCTGTAATTAACAGGAACTGGGTAATAACTGCATCGCATTGCTTTACCAACAAAAAGATTGGGTATGTAAATTGTAGGGTATTTGATAGCCTTGCCCCAAGTCGGTCTCTTTTACTTATCTTGATTTCTATTATGACCGCCTGCCCTTGTACCAAAGAGAAAGCCACGTGCTTTACCGACAGTTTGTTTATGTCGGTGATTTTGACCAATAGCACGCGATCTTTCAATGTCTAAATTTAGGTTACAAACACACGAGGTAATACAGTTGTTGATTTTGCTCCAATCAGCAATTTAGTATTGGAACCTTTGATAGTGGCATTGTGGGAAGTCCTACCTCGCTTTACTTTCATCAGCTAGCAAAACTGAAAATGACCCTCGCAAAATCGATAAACGTTTTATTTGCTAAATATAATTGAAAGTAATTTGAATGTAGTGAACCGATTTAATATCAGAAAGTTGATGACTGATCAGTTCACATATAAACACTTATAGTTATGCTGTGAAAAGGATAATGAAAAGTTATTATGGTTCTGGTGAATGCGTTTTATTTGTAAGGGAGATGCCTGGATTTGCAGACTGCAAGCATGCCGCATATAACTTCACAACCGCATGGCGAACACGTGGATTTATTTATTGATTTTTGTGTATGACTACCGCTATTGGCTAATGCTATAGGGCACGCGTAATAGTTGGTGCATAATTTATCATAATAACAGTGGAGATGTATCGGATTACACAAGGCGGTAATAATTCAAGATCAGATAAAGTAAAAAATACCGACTTGGGGCAAGGCTAGGTATTTGATATAATCTGAAAATCAATTTGTGCAAAATATATTATTGAGCAATTGAGTCTTATATTTCTTTGGGACGTGCTGTTCTTGTTGCCTGATGTGCTGCTACTTTTTCTTGCAATGTTTGCCTTAAACCATGTACTTTACATGTTTCTATTACATTTTTAGAAGAAACCCAGACGATTTTATATTATTCTTTGGAAAGCACCATAGGACAGAAATAGAACCTGGTGAAATGTCTCGAGAGGTTGAGCTCATTATAACACATGAGGAATTTGACTTAGCCAGCAATCTAGACAGTGATGTAGCCCTGATTAAGCTAAAAGAGCCCCTTAATTACACGACCCATATCCAACCTTTATGTCTTGGGAAAACAAATGCCACGTTTTGTGTTATGGCCGGGTGGGGTTCAACAGGTAACTTATATCTTTGAGAGTGTGACTCGTATATGTCAGTTCACAAATTATTAGAAACTTAACACCACACGAATCGCATAAACATCATATTGTCTCTTCATTATTTACAAACGTATTTCAAGATGTCATATCATAGTACTAATGTTTTAATAATGTTACAGATATTTTCATTGAAATTTATCTTTTGAAATTTTTGAAGCAATATCTAAATATTACAACATTCAAATTAACCATTGGATTTTTGCTATCCATTGACAAATACGTAAACAAAAAATGTTTGCACCACACAGAATGTAGACCCAGGGTTTCTTTGTAGTGACTTTGATTTAATTTTAGAGAGAGGACTGATTACCAAAGATATATTCTTTAAAGTAGAACTATCTACGTATCTACATCAGGTAAATTGAAGTTTAAATCATATTAAGGAGGCTAAGCTTCAATATTTTGATTGTTTTCCAATTGAAAAGGGGTGGTAACATTTTGTTTATAATATTACAGGTTAACGTGTATTTCTAGAGAGCTTTCGATATAAGTTATTTTGAATGCTTATACACAAACCTGTACTTGTACAAGTCAGGTATAGCACTGGGGAGGAACTCTTGAAACGAAATAGGATGCTTTCATCCTTCAAGTCACAAAATATTCGGCAAGTATGTAGTTCGTGAGTTCTGGTTTCAAAATATGATTACAACTTAGAAATTAATTATGCCATTGCCGGGATATTCACAAATCTATTTCCAGGATAGGGGAATGAGGAAAACTTTTCTAATGAAATGTACTTTCCTGGTTTCTTTGAGAAACCGTCCTCCCCAGTGGTGTTTACGTCATTTAAAAGTTAAAATTGCAGTTTAAGTTTGGCTGAAAACTTATATTCAAAGCTCTCTACCATGACATCAAAACTTTGAAACTCTATCGAACAGGTAAATATTGAGGATGACAGAACTAGCCAGAACCATACTTCTACATGTTCAAGTTGTCTAAAGAATGCATAGCATCATCTCTTCAATGTATAGTTTAAAAGTAAAATTGTAATTAATTTTTATATTTTATAATTGAATTGTAAGACTGACAACTATAAATAAATAAATAAACTTAACTATACTAAAACTAAACTATGCAAATTAAAAAGCAAATATAGACCTCACGGATAATTGTCTCTGTTCATATTGAAGGTCATCGTTCCCTTAATTGACACCAGTATATGTAACAGAGAAGATTGGATGGAGGGAAGAATTAGCAACAATATGATTTGTGCTGGTTTTGAGAAAGGTGGAAAGGATGCATGTATGGTAAATTTTATTATATTTTAACAATGACTTTGATTCCAAAATGTGTTTTTCGATTCAAAATGGAACAAATAGGATCAGAAAGGCTAATAACCAAATCCATCCAAAAATCATTAAATAATCTAGATGGAGCGATGTTCAAATACACTTTTCCTTTGAAGGAAAAATCAAATTGTCATAAGTCGCTGATGTCAGCACAAGATACTCCAATGAGGTCACTAAATGTTTATGTCACGAAGATGGTTGAATATTCTTCAGGGAACTAATCAAATTACTTGAAAGGTCTAGGTTTCGCTATTCGGCTAACGTCGGTTGTAGCCCAAAAATGTTACTCAGACATATTTGATAAGCTGTATAAACATCTCATTTAGGGTGATAGTGGAGGACCAATGTTCTGTGCAGACAATCTTAACCAGTGGACATTGAAAGGTAATTTCTATTTACATCTGAAAATTTATGACACGTCGACAATTTATCTTAGAGATGGACCTGAAACTAAAAAATGTTCTCCCCGTCAAAGTTTGTTCTGTTTTAACTTGTGTTTTAGTGAGTCAGAAACAAACATGTTGTCACTTCGACTATCTTGTTATCTATCAAATTCCAAAATATTATCATTTAAAAGCTCATTATCGTCATTACACTCAATAAAAACATTGATTGAGTAAATTTTACGATTACAAACATCATTAGGGCCAATATATTCAAATATGACCACTGTTTTGTCAGTTTTTACAACTTTACATTAGACATTAAATTGAACTAAAACTGAAACAATACATACACATACTTTTTAGTACGGCTTAAATATGGACATCTTTGAAATATTACATCAAATCAGAGTAAGATTGTGAGGCTATTATCTATTTATTCAAACATATTTGGCTGAGATGATGCTGTATCAATATTTGAAAATCAGTGGTATATTTCAATTAGTAATTGCAAGTTGGGGTATAGACTGTGGCATTCCTGAGAGACTATGATGTATCAATATTTGCATATCGTTGATACTTTCAAGAATTGCAAGTATAGGTATAGGATGTGGCATCCCTAAAAGACAGTGATGTATCTATATTTGCATACCGTTGGTACTTTCAAGAATTGCTATTGGGGTATATGCTGTGGCACCCTAAGAGACTATGATGTATCAATATTTGCATATGTTTTATACTTTCAGGAATTGCAAGTGGGAATATAGCCTGCGGTAACCGTAAGATACTATGATATATCAATATTTGCATATCGTTTATACTTTCAGGAATTGCAAGTGGGAATATAGCCTGCGGTAACCGTAAGATACTATGATATATCAATATTTGCATATCGTTTATACTTTCAGGAATTGCAAGTTGGGGTTTAGGATGTGGCATTCCTAAGAGACCCGGTGTGTACACTAAAGTGGAGAACTTTTTAGACTGGATAGATGAAAAGATTCAAATACACGGATGAAATCCTAAATATATTATCAATAACTTAGTTTAGTTTAGTTTTATCTAAATAAATGGTTATGAGTTTTACTACATGTTTATTTTTACACCTTATAGGGACATATTTATATACATACTTTCGACAGATATCCTCGTCTAGTGTATTGTACATGTAGCATCTGGTCCCTTTGAAAACGTTCAAAGTCAAAACTGAAAAGTGTTTTGATTAAATGTTTTGGTCCTGACAAATTACATCTATATAAATACATATATGTTATGTTAAATTATTGTTAGATTTCTAGCAACATATTTTTTCACACATCCTGTATTTCTACTTCAATAAATTAAATTATTATTTATTCAACATTAAACAAGTATCATTTGTGCGTTAAACTACATTTAATATTTATACAATATATAAATAATATGCGAAACTAAAATGTATCGGTATCATTAGACTTCCGATAATAAGCACTGTTGGGTGAAGGTATGAATTTGAGAGCATTAATATGCATACTGGGCCTATGCCTCACGCAAAAAGTGAAGAAAAAGAAGCCATGTAAAATGCCAACACTATCACATGGAAATGTCAGTTATGATAAGAGAACCGTCGGAGGAATAGTTACATTCTCATGTCACAATGGCTTCGAACTAGTAGGACCAGAAACAAAAACTTGTAAAGAGAAAGGAAATCGATTTAGATGGTCACCAAGACGACCAATCACAAAATGTCAAAGTGAGTAAAACCTGCAAAACGTTCTACAATCAAACCTAATGTACTTTTGAAAATGGGTCCTACCAACACCCTCCCAAATGAATCTACGTGTACTTGTTCAGGACTCGATCAACTTGAGTTCTTCTTTATTTAAGCCGGGGTGCCATTGACTAAACGTGGGCATGTAATTTACCCTGCGTAACTACATTCACACAATGTACATATGCAGAATTAAGGTAAATTGCGTCCCCATTTAAGTCAATAGTACCCTTGCTGAAATTCTCGTATTCTCAGAAGAACTCAAGTTGATCGGACTCAACAAGAAGATTCATATGGGACAGTAATGTTAGAATCCATTTTCAATATTAAGAATACGGGTTCTTAAACAGGACATCCAAGCTTATTTAAGACCTTTTGAAAATTTTGGTTAATACTAATAGTCAGTAAGTGTTGTCAAGAATTGCTCGTTTTGTAAATGTCACTCATATTGGACAACAATGAATTTAAATTCCAATTCAGTTTCAAACATCTTGAAATATCATTGCAGCATTGAAATTAATATTGCATGGCATCTATAGTTTCAGGTAAGAGATCTGAACCAAGCATTACAACTGAACCAAGCGCAGAAACTTTGCAAGGTAACATATTAACTAGACTCTGTTAAGCTAAATGTACTGTATATGAAATGTACTTCATAAAATACTGAGCTATTTTGAAGAAAGCCGGTCAGTATGTTTGCATTGCCCATTTCAGTTACATCTTCATTGATCTTAAAATGGTAGTTTGGGATCGATTGGTTATGATTTAGATTGTATTATATATAAGACTATACAGTGTATAATTCCCTCCCAACTAATACAACTCAAGTATTATGGAAATATAACAAAGACAACAGTAACATGAACAACAACAACATCATCATGAAAAGTTCGACTGGATACAAAAACACTTCAGTAAATGCCTATTAGAATAAGCTTCAGTTTGTATTAGTAATATACAATGTTAGATACAATTTAAGCCATTAACCAGTTTTTTTTTATATCGGACATAGACCAGACAATATGTTAAGTAAATTGACTTTTCGATGTTAACAATATTAATATGAGTCTGCTATCTTTTACATATAAATTTATCTAAACTAATATTGTGCAGGAAATGAGACGATATCAATGCAATATGTTTCAAATGACGACCATTAACTTTCGATAAAAACAGCAATATATTATATAAACCTTATATATCTTCATATTTCCAAACGTTAAATTCGTATTGCATATTTGACATTTCAATTGGAATTCACATGCTATTATGGAAACGAAAATGCTTGCGCTCACCGCTGTTTTCGTTGCATTATTTTCCGTCGAATGTCAAGGAAAACTTAAAGGTAAAGAATTTTCCTACAGGAATTGTATTATTTTATACCACCTGTGGAATCATTGGTATTTGATCATTGCTAATATCACGTGTCTCGATTTTTTCATCAATCGTTTAATTGCATTTCTGGGGTCATGTTTTTTATGAGCTAAAATAATTAAAATGTGACGCCGTTGATGAAGTTTCAAAATTGAAAAAAAAACATCTCCTCTAAGTAAATCATAATTCAAATTGTCTTAAATAAATTCATGAAAATTCAAATATAATTAAAACGAACATGTGTTTATTGATTTTAAAGTACAAAGTGTATCTTAATTATTTGATTACACTTTATATTATTTTGCTTTATGCATACAATGGCTCTGTAATATTATTCCATAAAAGCTCCAAACATTGTTATCGTAATCGCTGATGCACTTGGTTACAATGACGTTGGGTTTAGGAACCCCAAGTTTGTGACACCCGTCATAGATACCTTGTCAAAAGAAGGAATCCGCCTAGACAATTACTACGTTGAAGCATTTGCAACCGGTTTTAGAGCAAGTCTGATGACTGGGAAGTACTTCGTAAGTACATAAAAGGAACCTTATATATAACAGGACAGCACATCCCTAAGACAACTCTTCACGTGGGCATCTCATCCAGAGACAACTCATCCCGAGATATCTTATCTGATCTTGAAATATAACAAAACAGTGTACAAGGAATTTAAATATTTAAACTTATATTTGAAAAATAGTGTATCAACTGATGTTCATCAATTACAACAATGGTTGGACATGGACTTTCCTTGGCATATATATTAATATTAGAAAAGAGGTCTCTTTGAGAAAAGCTTGTTCTTATACATTTAGGTATCCAACGCTGTTTTGGATTGCTTTTTAAGAATTTAGTTTTTTCGGGCTAATTTTGCACTCAAATTAATGTTTAAACAAAAAAAATATGTATAACAATAATCTATTTATCCATCTCATAACTGGGATGAATGGTCTTGTTTGGAGTTGTCCGAGGGATGAGTTGTCTTGGGCTTAGTTGTCTTAGGGATAAATTGGATATCACATTCAGTTAGACAATACGACTTTACGACCTTTTCAAAGTCCTACACATCTTTGTTTTGTAAAGCATTTCTCTGCTTCAAATGAATCCGTGCTGTTTTATCGTCCTAAACAAGTCGAGGGTAGAAAAACATCAAGACTTCAGAATTCAGCTGGAATTCAGTATTAAGAGGGATAAAAAACTAAATTTGATTACTTTTCCAGCCAAACACTGGATCAATGGCATTTATCCAGAATGCCGTAGACAATTGTGTTCCCCACGATGAACTTAATCTGGCTGAGAGGTTACAACGTGTTGGTTACTCTACGTCTTTCATTGGTAAATGGCAGATGGGATATTCAAGGACGTCGTGTTTACCTAGAAACAGAGGATTTGATTACTTCTATGGTATTGTAGTGTCTGTATTATAGTATGTTCAAACTCACATGGTCTAATTCTTTGCCACGATGCCTGATTTGATACACAATGTAGGGATCATATGCTTAATTCTGGGCTAAAAAATGAAGTACTTTCACGAACGTAATCCGATAACGATACATTGATCATATCATTCAAAACTGAATAACTACGGTATCAAAAGTCATTTTTGTCTGGAGAGAAAAGAGGTCTTCAACCGTATAGTACAACTTGGCACAAATACGGATTTTAATACACTTATACAATTTACAGGTAGTTTTATGGGATGGAGGGGCAGCTACTTTGAACACACAAAAGCAGTTTGTGTTAAAAGGGGAAATGAGACGACACAAGGGAAAATATGTTGTTATGAAAGGGCTGCTGACATCAGAGATTGTTTGAAATCCTGTCAAAGCAAGGCATATGTTCTCAGAGGTAGTGTTTATATTGTATCACAAACCACTATGGTTGAGAAATAGGGATCGAAACCAGCCATAGTTTTCTCCTGATGACCATTGTGAATTGTTGTGTTTTATGGATTATGATGACGGCTTTGCGAACGGATGTTGACCCTTTGGATTGCCTATGGACTTCGAGACTGGATTGTATCTATCCCGCATCATTTGAGACTGAATACTCTATCTTTTATGAGTACTAGTATCTACAACTATTTTTGATGTTATAAATATTGGCTATCAATTTTTTCAATTTTTCTTCAACATGTACGTATTGTAATGACTTCAGTATGAATGAAATGTCCCTTGGTGTTCTTGTCCTGGATTGTGATATTGGTTCTCGATTGGAAGGGAGAGGGGAATATTAGACACTGTTTCTTTTCACGTTAGATTATGGTTTTGGGATATATAGGGTCTACTTTTCTTATGACAGATTTACACTTACACTTTGCTTTTCTTGTTGGGTTTCTTTAAAGTTTTTAGTCACCCTTCCCTTTGGCATTTGTGCTTATATATTCGTACATTTGCCCAATTGGTTGCAATAAAATTCAAAACTGTTGTGTTATTCTCACTTCACATAATGCCAACAGTTTCCTTCTTTAACATATGGTCATTAAATCTACTTCAAGCTACTTTTAGTCCTGGGCTTAACGAACTCCTAATGCAATGATTCCTGTATTGTTTTTGTAACACAGGACTTGATTTTTGGGAAAACGACGAACCAGTTCTTGACGCCGATGGAGAATTTGGAACAGATCTGATAACATCAAAGGCAATCGAAAGGATTGAAATGCAAGACGACGACAAGGTACGACAATGTTCCAATTCTACTTAATACAAAATACCAAAATACAAAATATATTTCGGAATACTATTTTTGGATCCCTTCTACACCCTATGATCTCGTGTAGCTCTTAACTGTTTGTACGCTTCTTATTTGTAGGCATTGTTTTTGACTGTGGCATATGAAACTCGAAAGCCAGCTAATCCGCCAGAAGAATATAAAAATAAAATTATTGATATACCAGATGGCAAACTTGGTCCTCTCAAAAGTCCAAGGAAGGACTTTGCAGGTATCTTATTATTGATGTCTATATATTTTCAAACATTTGTGGACAATACTTCTGAAAAGTTCATTAGTATAACGAAAGACTTGTATAGTGTATTGTGTAATATGATATACGGTCGCTTGCAAATTATGCTAATCCACCCCTTGAATTCTATTTGAAGTTTCATAACCGAAGTGTTTGTATTTATGTTGCATATACGCTTGCTTTTCCATTTAAAGGTCCATGTGCAGTATCGCAAGTGATTTTGGATAGTCATATCTTTCACCAGAAGTACTTTCTGGCAATAAATACAGTGTTTTTTATTAAATCAATATGTTTTCTTTCAAGTTAAGTCCCCATGTTAATAAAAAATCAATCCAACTCTCTGAAAAATTATGGATTAGAGCCCAACCTTGGCACTTTTAAAAAAATGTTATGCTCATTTTATAAAACAGGCTCTTGTTTTTCTCGATTTAAACATATTGAAAGTTTCTCCTACACTTTATTAACAATTTCCGAGAAGGGGATAGGTATTGAAATGCGTTAAAGTTAGAAACCACATATCCCATGCTATTTTCCCATAGGGAAAACTCGTGCTATCCATTGTATTCAGCATAATTTTGGTCATCGAAAATTAATATCTTCGAAACTAGACTTTCAATACCATTCTTTTTTGAAGATGTTTTAGACCCCTTGTTGAATAATATTTCCATGCAATAAAAATCAGAAAAAGAAGATCCTCTTTTAAAAAAAATGTTGACATAATTTTTTGAATTGTTTGATCGAAATTTTTATCATCATGGGTACAGTAACTTGAAAGAAAACATATTGTTTTAATAAAAACCACTGTATTTATGCACAGAAAGTTCTCATTGTGAAAGATATGACCGTCTAAAATCACTTGCCATACTGCACATATTCTTTTCTCAAAAAATGTTTATTTTAGACACGATCGTAAGAACACGTGTAAATTAATTGTTGACCAAATTTAGTGTACCGTCCTTACAGATGTAAAAGATACAAATGCTCTAACTTCGATAGATTTACCTGTTGTGATATGAAATTGCTACAGATTGTAGAATGACATTTCAACAATATATCCTGTAACTGTCATGACAAATAGTTTCAAAATGAAAAAGTTATGGTCGTTATGGTAACAGGAGTTGGTGGTATGTGGAGCAGCGTCACAATTATTTTTTATTGTCTTTTATGAATCTTTATCCTACTCATATCATCGTGGCACTCAACCATTTGTTCCTATAAAACATCACAGTATGTCCCACAACAGCATAAGGATTAGTACTCTAATGTTATTTTATCATTTTACATGACTATGATTATCCAGTATTATGTTTTCCCCTGATTATCTATATGTTTGTGGTGCATTCAAAGACCAGAGATTCAAAGACCGGACAAGACCGCTGCTATTTGTCTTCAGATTGCTGATAACATTCGCTTCCAGTTGAGTCTCATTTGAATACTGAACTTCTAACAAATAACGCTTTGAGATGCTCATTAAGGTTAAAGTCTAAAGGGGGTTTTTTTTTCAGGTAAATATTGGGCATTGTACAAAAAGGTTTAGTGTCAAGACACTCCATTTTGAGATTTGTTGGCTTTGCTTTGTGAATTGGTGCATTGTGGAGGTGCAATATTGACTTTCCTTATTAACCCAGGGAACTTTTATTTTAAGCACTTGAATAATATTTCTTTGATTACACTGATGACGTAACATAGTTCTGACATGTATCAATGACACCATCATACATAAGAGAACATAAAAGCAACAATAATACAGTATTGAAGAAAAGAAAACATTGATAGAAAACACAATGATAAACACTCTTACAAATGGTTATATTTTAGCAATTAATCTGATTTTAGCGATGTTCTGGAACTGCTCCACATACCTCTCACTTCCGTAACAATGACAACCGTAACTTTAACCAGTTTAGACTATATGCAATGAGAGTTGGTTGACACATTGTTATAATGTTTCTCTACGATCTGTAGCAATTTCATTGCAAAAATCCTAAATCCCTTAAAATTAGAGTATTTGTATCTTTACTTTCCGGACACCCTGTATCTTTTTGAGTTAAAAAGAACGGTTCCCTTGACCTGGTCAAAGTATCTTAATTTAAGAATAAGCCGGGTGTCGATGTTTAATGCGTGGAACTTGCAGTAATGCTTATATTTAAATATCAGTTAATGACACAATTATTGTGAGCCATTCGTTTTTTAATCTTACAGCCATGGTAAATGCAGTTGATACAGGGTTGGGGAAAATCATCCAGAAGCTAAAAGACAAAGACCTTTGGGAAAACACAGTCCTCCTGTTTACACCCGGTTCGTATATCTGAGTTAACTAGGGTCGGTACAATATGGAAAAAAAGCGGACGCGTTCATAATATGCGAGTATTCATGATAACTTTCTATGTTTTTAAAGTGTGCTTTATTTCTATACTAGCAACGAAGGATCAACTCGCTGTGTAAATTTTTATAATTTTATAACGGTCATTTGTGAATGAATAATATATTGATATCATTTCCTTTGTTTCTGTCTCCTCATCCTCCGAACGCAGGGTTCCAGACATCATCCACAAAGTTCCTTGCTACTTCCTGGAAGAAGGAGGTACGAGTTCTGGAGGCCTGTGTTCGGAGGATGCTGTCTCCTTAACCCATGTCGATGTGTCATTTTAAAAATATGACTTGCTTTCAGACAAAGGCGGGAACAAGAATGTGCAAAACAATTGGCCGCTAAGGGGGGCAGGAATGAACTACTTCGAGGGCAGAATACGCGGTTTAGGTATACTAGCCGGTGCCATAACTCATGGCGGTAAAGGTAAGTGGGTGAATGGGACAGTAGATCGTCGAGGGGAGCTAAAGAAAATTCTTCGATTATTAGCAATATTTGGACTTGGATATAGCTGACGCGGAATATGGCATATATTCATGGTTGTGCGGTATTTGGGATACGGGTGAATATGTCATACTCACCTGCGGTATATGACATATTCCGCAGGTTAGTATGGCATATTCCGCAGTGCATATGCGATACATTGACTTAAGTGAATACCAGATACTCACTGCGGAATAAGTCATACTCTCCTGCGGAATATGGCATACTCAACTGCGGAATATGCCAAATACTGCAGATGAAAACGCGATACAGAAACCCTCGATTTGATTGGTCAAAAGAATCGATCCTAAATGGAAAACTACGCTGGATTACCAATATAGTTAGCGCTTCGAGTACTAATATAAATGAATGCTGGATTGATTAAGTACGATTATTATGCGTAATTGCTAAATGATACTCCTGAAAGTATCAGAAATGTATATATCGTGATTGCCAATACAACAATATATAAACACTCGTGACTTTTTAGGTTTTTATCTGACTTTTGTCAATATTGATTTGGTTATAAAAGTCACATATAAGCTTCAAAAGTGTAAGTTCGTTTATTTATGCGTCATAATGTTTCCGTTGAAGTGTGTTTTTGCGTGTAACACTAACACAAACAGCCTCAAACAAACCGGTACCGTACTGGTGTATGTTATTCAATTGTATTAGTTGATATATTCAATGCACTAAGATGTTGATTCAGTAATCATAATAATAATTCATAAACTTTAGCACGTTCGTTGAATCAATGTAATTGACAATTGTGTACTTCCGTATCGCGTTCTCATTGGTCAATGTGTATGCCGTATACCACAGGTGAATCTGGCATATGCAACAAGTGAATATGCCATATTCGTAACGGAATATGACATATATTTGTATCGTGTTTACCGCGTAACAATTTTTGATAAATGTTTGTCGCTGTAAGGGGATGGCCTTACTATAAAGCACTGTGGTCAGTCATTCTGCCTCTCATTCTGTCTGTCTGCCTGAATATACCCTATACCGCTTGACCTTCAAACTTAAACATACTAAGTGGCTCAGTGGGCATTCTACGAAGGTCACGTTCATTCCAAGGTAAAAGGTCAATATCTAGGTATTAAGGTTTTTAAGACACTTGGTCATTGCTAAGACCCTTCACGACCCATGATTAGGTGACCTTAGGTCACAGTCAACGTTATGGGCCAAGGTCATTCAAAGGGAACAGGTAAATATCTTGATATTTGGCGTAAACTTCATTTTGGGGCTGTTGTGAACCTTGGCGACCCAAAGTTCAATATTTAGGTACTTTGGTGATATAATATCATTAATCCTACGGTGACCCATGGCGAGCAATGCTTAGGTACCACTCGAAAATTTCAACAAAATAATCTTGAAAACGTTTTATTCATCACGAGACTTACATATTTGCCTTTTAATCAGGAATATGTGATACCATTTTACCAGTCAGATTCACATAGTTAGTTCTTGTTCTTCATTCCCAATAACTATGATTTCAAATTTTAGGCAAAGATTTACCCAAACCTTACAGTGGATTAATCCACATGACTGACTGGTACAGAACTTTCCTATCCCTAGCTAAGGCAGATATAGGTAACTCCGGTGTTGACTCGTATGATGTCTGGAATTCTATCCGGTAATTAAAATATATATAAATCAGGGAGATTTCCTTTCAAAAACTCCAAAATAAATCGTTCGTGCCTAAAACCTGCCCAGAAGAATGACTAAATGAATGACTTACCCTAGTCAAAAAGACAGAGCCTGAATCGTAGTCTTAACCAAAAGTAAATTGAAATTGAAATTTTGTTTTCAAAAAAAAGTGATTTTTGTCAGTAATGATATTCATCAAAGATAAACCCCTATCATCTCCATGTAGGGATAGACCTCTAAGGTTCTCTTTATATTGAGATCATTGCAACATCAAAAGCCCTACTAAATGTATTGCATTTAAAATTTCATAGTTCAGTTTAGAATAAAATGGGGTAACATCAGTTCCCTCTTTAATGCGGGATAATGTCTTATCATATGTTTACATGATTGATGCAAGTAAGTCATGTATTGATAATATGTTCAAGATACTTACATTTAATCATCATTTTTAATTTAAGTCGATTCCAATTGCAGTCTCTCTAAACCATTTTCAATTTAAGTTGATTTTAATTGCAGTCTCTCTAAACCATTTTCAATTTAAGTTGATTCCAATTGCAGTCTCTCTAAACCATTTTCAATTTAAGTTGATTCCAATTGCAGTGTCTCTAAACCATTTTCAATTTAAGTCGATTCCAATTGCAGTGTCTCTAAACCATTTTCAATTTAAGTTGATTCCAATTGCAGTCTCTCTAAACCATTTTCAATTTAAGTTGATTCCAATTGCAGTGTCTCTAAACCATTTTCAATTTAAGTTGATTCCAATTGCAGTCTCTCTAAACCATTTTCAATTTAAGTTGATTCCAATTGCAGTCTCTCTAAACCATTTTCAATTTAAGTTGATTCCAATTGCAGTCTCTCTAAACCATTTTCAATTTAAGTCGATTCCAATTGCAGTGTCTCTAAACCATTTTCAATTTAAGTCGATTCCAATTGCAGTCTCTCTAAACCATTTTCAATTTAAGTCGATTTTAATTGCAGTCTCTCTAAACCATTTTCAATTTAAGTCTATTTTAATTGCAGTGTCTCTAAACCAAGCCCAAGAACTGAGATACTTCATAGTTTGAACCCGGAAATACCCAGACTCGGGAGCCCCCTCTACCCAGATACATTTGACAGTTCGATCCAAGCTGCGATTAGGATAGAAAAGTATAAACTACTCACCGGAAGTAAGTTAATTGTTGTCAAAACGCCTTCGAATGGGCGACTATATAGTAATAGGTTGTTATTAAAACTTATCAAAACGTGACTTGCCATTTTTTGTTATTTATCGGTTGGGTTCCTTGAAATGTGAAATATGAGCATGCACCGCTATTTACAGCAAACAGAATCCCTATATAGAATAGCACAAGGTTTTTTGATATGTCATTATTATAGAAGGTCGCCCGTAACTTGGCCGTAGGAACCTTAATTTCCATGTTAACCATAACATCAGTTTTGCATCGTTTTGTAAAGAATGAGTTTTTCAGTGACATTGACTGTTCTGTTACTTATCATCGTTTAGTATAGCTATTTTAACTAAAAAGTCAAAATATCGTATGAATCACGATTTTGAAGACACTTTTTATATCTTTCCGTACACTATGAATGGGAAAAGTAAAATATGAAACTAAAAATGCCTAAACAAATTTCTTCTACGATAGACCAAGAAGATCCAATGTCAATGACAAATTGTCATCTTTAGGGATATATTATAATGGAGCGTATGGTGGTTGGGTTGCTCCTGCTGAATACCCTGAACTTGTGACTGTCGAACCAGATCTTAATGACACAAGCAATGTACATCTGTACAACATTAAAGACGATCCAGAGGAGAAGATAGAATTAAGTTCAAAGATGCCAAATAAGGTTTGTTGGCTTACTACTTATGCATTTGATGGTCGAAAAAGTGGAAGATGCATTTGTCAACTAAAATGGAACAATATTTTCATAATAGAACTCACCTACCATTTGTATCGTATTTCTAGCCAATGTTTTGGTAATAACCCTCTTGTGCTGTATAAACAGATATGACTATACCCAATTTGCTAATTGATATGAAATATTATCTTATATTAAGATTAATATTTGCACCAGCACGAAATGTTATGTTCTCTCCAATTAGCAAATGAGCAGATCATGGAAAGACACACAAATCAAAACTCGTATCATTGGAAGCGTCGTGTCAATCCTAACTCCTATTCACAAATAGAGAATACCAAAGTGCAATCGATACGTTCTAAAAGCGTCCAAAATAAACAGTTTGATTAATCAGCAGCAATATATTGTTTACGTGAATTGGGTAATATTACGAATTTTCTAGTTTTAAACGATCGTATGTACTTCTGCACTTAATGGTACAATTGACTAAATTCTGTTCGTGAAACATTTGATGTGTTTGAGTGAACAAAATTTGTTTGCGACATTTTATTAAATTCTCCACTTTTGGACCACACTGCGTAAGTAAAACGAGATGATTTTCTGACAAAATAGTCTAATTACACGCTTAATTGCACTAACGTAGTTTATCAAACTTGTGGAAAATGCATGTTATTGTTGATCAAGGAGATGCTAGATAAACTATAAGACGGGATTAACCCTGAACCCCTGTCCTTACCCTGTTGGTCCCCCGAACCTAGTGTATGAATGCAACGAGGTTCTTGTATGTTCTGCTGTAGGTCAAGGAAATGCTAGATAGGCTAAAAGAGCTACAACCATTGACTAAACCTGAACCATACCCCTGCCCTGACCCTGTTGGTGCCCCTGCACTTGTAAGTGAAGGCGCCAATGACAGTCCAGAAGATGACGTTTATGCATGGAAACCGTGGATTGTCGATACAAAATAAACATATCATAAGCATATCGATATTTATTTATTATTTATTTATTTATTTATTTATTACACCTTTAAAACGGTGGCACACCAATACTGGGTGCTCTTACAAAAATGTACATAAAATACAAAACATATTCATTTGTGGTATCATTGAGATTAGGGTGAAACAAATGCATTAGATAAAAATTGTTTGATACTTCAAAACTTCAATCTCATGCCCATAAACACTATGTATATCATTGCCCAGTAGCCATTGTAATTTGCCCTGAACATTAAGAGATATAAAATGGTTAAAAACATGTTCATTATTGCCTTCAAGTGCACTCTTTATGTTCGAAAATAAGACAGAACGATGGGAGGTGAAATATGGACATAATAGTAGGCGGTGGGAAAGATCATCAATCCCTGAATTACAAAATTTGCATAATCCATCACTATGGCCCCATCTTTTCAAATCTGCACCAACCATGTAACATCCTGTCCTAGCTCGAAACTTTAAAACAGCAAGTCTAAAATCATTTGAAATGTGCATGTAACGTTCAAGACCCCAATTCGTTTTAACCTGTTTATAAACGTTTAGTGAGGATTTTACATTTATTGATTTAGATATATCAGTTTTCATTTGGCTATTTGTGATGGCTTTATATGTCTTCATCCAGGAAGTGTTAGGTCTAAACATAACATCATCCAGTCCTCTATCTTTCATAATTGAGTGGATGTTTCTCATATATGGCCAACACAAATTTTTATTAAGCCTATGGTGTTCTAACATACTTTGAAAAACAATGTTTAAAAGATCATTCCTATCATTTTTTACAAGGTACGATATCAAAGTAAATTCTCATTGATTGATTTGTGCAATGTTTAACTTTGAACAAAATAAAGATCAATGCATTTTTGTACTTCTTATTATTTATATGGCAATGCGTCTGATTGTATCATGGTTTGATCACAATGTGCCCGATTCATAGCCAAGTTACACTCCCCTCCATAAGTTTGGCAACCTTAGCTCCCCCATTGAACTACGTGTTAAAGCCCCTTCACGCTTAAATTTTTGTTTACTTACCCTGCGATCAAATTACTTAAAATATTGATGGAAACGTAACTTGACTTTATTTCCAATACTCCAAATTTTCCCAATTTTTTCCTCAATTACAATAGGTCGAACATTTATAATAAATTTGATGACTTTTTGAAAATCGTCATTCCCATGTAAACCAATGGGAAATGGTTGGTTCGGGGCAAATCAGAAATCATGATATCTATTTAGTAAAAGATTCAGCAAAAAATAATTTCACATAGAAAATTGAACTGTCTAACTTTTTGTACAATAAGTGTTTAGTTTACTTGATTAATACTAAAGTTACAGAGCTTCAATGTCATTTTTGGAAAATCATTTTTCGCCTCCTGTGTTATTTCAATGGGAGACTTTTTTTGTAAACAATTTTGACTTTAAAGACGACTTTGTTGAACTTGAAAAAACGTATCACTTTTTTGTAAAATAAAGTTTGCAAATATAATTGCCTACCTAACTTGTATTTTTTGCAAGGACTCGAATGGATGGATATTCTGTTGATTCCGCCATTTGTGACAACGGTATCTGACTTTACCGTTGTCGGGCTATTCCGGTGTGAGCATAATATAAGCTTGACATGGTATCTCAGTGACACAGCAAATGGGTTTCTAGAACATCCCTTTGAAAGCATCTATCCTAAGTTATGTCCCGTTTGCTCCCAACATTAGTTAATATAGCTAATAATTCAGTTGGTGCCCGAACTGTGGTAAAGATGTTACACTTTTCATATATATTCTAGTCGTAATTCAACACAGGAGATGTTCACTGGCTAAAGTATATATCCACAGTAGCACATAACCGAGTTCCCTGTTTTTAAAGTTTTGAAAACAACTTGTACTTCATGGAAATTGTATTACTAATACCAATAATCTTTAAGTCATCATCTAAATCAGGAACATTTGTTTTTTACTAGAGAGTGCAACCAGGTTGTGACATCGGGTCTACATCTGATGTGTGTCTTAGATATGCCTTATGTACATCGTAGACTTTGAATTCTCCCAAAACATTAAGCTCAATATGAGAAGAGAATCTTTGAAGTGAGTGAATATTTTCACTGGTTGAAACCAAGGCTTGGGTATTGTCTTTAGTTTTGAATTTTTGAATCAAGGCATTACGGAATTTTGAGTGACTGAAAGCGTAAAGAATGGGATTCACGCTACTGTTTGCAAAGAGACCATAGGCTCCAATATGGTATATCAATCCATTGAAGTCCTTGACAACCCAAATATTGTACAGAAAAAAGTAGGTTTGGTTCCAAGTCCAGCATAAAACATAACATACAGATACAAGTATCAGTGTACGAATAATGTTGGATCGGGCTCGAAACATGTGTCTGTCTCTTTGGACTGATCTGGTATGACTCTTCTTCATTTCTACATGAATCTTAAATGCAAGTCTTCCATAACAATATATCAATATAGCTATCGGTACAAAATACTCCATTATTACTAAAACTATTCCAAAACAGCGCTGGAAAAGTTCACTTGGCCATTCAGTCCACAGTGAGCAAAATTGTCCTTGTAGTTCAGTTGTTAATATCTCATATGTATTGATTAAAACTCCTGGAATCCACACACATAAAATCACAATCTTTATCTTTTGTTTGCTGACCAAACGTTTGTGCGATAAAGGATGCATTAGTGCTAAGTATCGCTCAATTGTCAGGGCGACTAGGTTTGCTGTGGATGTGATTATACAGACCCAAAGCAAATACTGCGATAGCCAGATTTTACAATACATTGTCGCCAAAGGGCCTGTCTCTACTATCCATCCCATATCATCAAACAATTTATTTAAGATAATCAAAACTGATGCAAACATGTCTATGAAACTTTGATTTATAAGTAACATGTTTGAGATTTGTCGCTAAGTTTCGGAGATTTGAGAAAAATATACACAACCAGTGCATTTCCAATTAAGCCTATAGATCCTATTGTGCAGCATGTGATTTTCTCAGTCATTGTTGCAGAGTAACTTGAATTGAATATTGTCCTGTTTGTAATTATGCCATCTCTGTTTCCTATGAGGGTGGTGTTGTTCATCTTTATAATAAAACTATCTACTTGTTGTGTATCTGTTTCTTCCTAGCATTTATTTAATCATAATTTTTCAAAATTAGTAAATTCAATATGACACTACACAATCGTGCAGTTTCCGTTGCATTCACGCTTTGCTTTCTGCCAGTTAAGACCAACGCGTTCAGAAATATCCAATCTCTAGGCGTACTCTGGTGAATACATCTTTTCAATAAGTTGCGCATAACACTTTTAATTGAGAATTGTAATAATTTGTTTGTGTTGTAATTGTATTAAATCCTGTCGTTTTGCCACTTTGTCCCTAGTAGGTATCTTCCTTCGTAAATGTAATGTTCTATTAAACATATTTTTTGAATATTGTTGATAGACGCTTTGTGGTAGAGAAATGTGAACAGCTATTACTATTGATCCTCTTAGGGTTTATGTTGATATTGAAAAATGTTAAACATTGCTCTTGTAGTTATTCAGAATAATTTCTGTGCATACATAAAATGCTTTCATGTCGTTTACTCCGCAAGCATCAGATACTTAGAAACAAAACATTTAAAAACAAACAGTTTATGAGTTGTGAAGATGAGCAGTCAAGACACAAAATAAAATAAAATCTCCACAATCAGGATGTTTGATGTCATAATTTTGTCCAGTCTAGTATACAGCTACCAGTGATGACCAAATTTCAAAAACGATTAAATTACAATGCTATCCATCAATCTGTCGTTTTTTCATTCTAATCGTGCTACGATTTGCTTTATCATTCTAAGAAATTCGACAGATGTATTGAAATGGAGATAACGTTTATTAAAAGTATAATTACAAACATTAAAAAGCAATTTAACCCACTTCTATTTTTGAATAACTACAAATATAAAGACAATATTAAAACATTTGGAATAACAAAATCAAGAGACATAAGTTTTAAGAAGTTTCAACTTATACCCCACCGATCCACACTCTGAAGTCTCATACAACACCGTTTGAGTGTGAAACCTTTGTAGTCTGACATTTTCATTGTTGAAAAATGTCGAGATTGCATTCCGCGGGCCAATCCTCCTTGACTCGAGGAAATTATTCTAAACGTACACTCATATGTTTGGTCAATAATGTCCCAACGTAATTTAATTAACAGTATACCATGTGGGCATATGGGTCGTATTTCGGCACCTGATATCTCGATATCCCTCTCACATCTACTTTTAAAATCTAAAAACTTGCACGTGTGAAACTAGTTATCTTGTCTCCCTGATATAGAAATTAATTTTAGTCTTATTCTTTCAAAATCAAAAACATGAGTCAAATCCGCATGTTCCGGATAATTTCAATATGACGTCAATCCTTGTAACACTTGAAACATTTATCAATTGGTCTTCCATCTTCTCTGAAGACGTTACACAAATGTTTATTCATGAAATGTTTGAGTTTCAAATGTACTTTAGTCTTTTGTTCAATGTTCAAGGTAATAGCTTGATACAGAGCTTTGATTAAAGCAAATAATCCTTCGCCACCAGATGTTGAATTACTAAGGTCTTTGCTGAAGGTATTGGTCATTGGAGGGAACATAATATGTTACCCTAACGCATGACGTCCAATTTGCTAAAATATATGTTCACTTCACAGTTTTTGCTTCACGATGTGCAACCCAAACGCTTCTAAATCCACTCTGGAGCTTTTAATTCACTCTGAAACGCTCCCGAGCTTAAAAAAGTGGCGGGGAAAGAAGATTGCATATGGCCGTACTTATTTGTTTCACATGCTTCTCTTACATGTCATACTTTAGGGTAACATATTTTGTGTCGTTCGATGACCAATGCCGTTAGCAAAGACCTTAGTTATGGTGGCGTTATCAAATCTCCGTATCAAGCTATTACCCTGAAAATTGTCACTCAATCAATTCCTGAAAAAAGGACCAATTGATCAATTTTTCAAGTGTAACAAGGATTGACGTCATATTGAAATTATCCGGAACAAGCGTCTTTGACTCATGTTTTTGATTTTGATCTCATTATCAGAAATTTGAAAGGATAAAACTGAAATTTTGTTTTTTTATGTGGAAAATAAGTGGTTCTTCAAGTGCAAATTTTTAGAAGTAGAGGTAAAAGGGTTATGGAGATATCAGACGACAAAGTAGGGCCACTTTTTTACGCCCACCCGGTTTTCAGAATAAAGGACGGTACTATACTCAAACGGTATTGTACTGTACCATGGGGTTAATTGTATAATTGTATATTTTAGTGATATTTTATATATGATGTAATTGTTTTATACATGTATTTATTATATAACCCATGACACTTTAATAAAATTTTACAATACAATACAAATACCATACGCTGAATGTGGATTAAGAGTGTGGATTGGGGTGTATCAATTGAACCTTCTTGCATTATACAAGGGTTGTCCCAGAAGTAATGCACTATATGCTCCAACTTTATCAATATGTTGATATTTTTCCATGAAATTTTCAGTAAATGTTCCTTAGAGACATTTTGATTATTCTAAAAAATGTCATGTTGACTGATAAAACTGTATTGATGTTATAATAAAATCCAGTTGGTGAGTTTGGGTAGGGTGGGGCGGGTCAAAAGGAATAAAAAAATTGAAAATATGAAATAATTAATCAACAAATACCATTTTCTGTAGCTAAAAGAAGTATGCTCAAAAATACATTTTAAGATACTAAATTACTATGAGCACATCCTAGATTTAATGGATGTATATTGCACAGTGTCCCATTTCACATTTTCTCAAAATATTGCCCTTTGCATGTTATGTACTTTTGTACCCCTACCCCCATGTTGTTATAGCAACCATATTTAGACTTAATATTATTGTTTGATGCTGACACTTCAGGATATAATAGATAGAACTTCAATTGTTATATACACAAAATTTCAGCTGAATTGACGAATATTAAAGAAAGTTAGAGCATATAGTGCATTACTTCTGGGACGACCCTCGTATACTGTGTATAACATCTTTTTCTTGTGCCAAATGTTTTAATTTTGGCTTCCAAACTAGGAGTGGGTTGAATTGCTTTTTAATGTGTATTATACTGTTATTGGATATCATCTCCATCTCATTAATGCATCTGACAAATTACTTAGAATGATGAACCAAATCTAAATACGACTAACATGAAAAACAATTATGTATAGTGATCAATTAAATCGTTTTTGAAATATGCTCATGATTGTTGTCTACTAGACTAGTCAAAATAATGACGTTTAACATTTAGATAAAGGAGTTTTTACATTGTTTTGTGTCTTGATTGCTTATCTCGACAATGTATATCCTGAGTGTTCTGAAATTATTTTTATGTATTATTTCTGTGTATATGCTACTTGCGGATCTAATGTAGATATACAAGCACGGTATGTGTGCACAATAATGATATTTAATTACTTTGAATAACGACACGAGTTAACAATGTAAAGCAAGCTATCAATATCATTATAACAAGCTCCCAATAGGATTATTAGATCGTCTGATTACATAGCTATTCAAATATCTCTTCCACAATGCATCTGTCAACGATGTTTAAGAAATATTTTTAATAAAACTTTCATTTACATTTACGAAGGAAGACGTTTAGGAATAACGCGCAAAACGACAGAATATAATACAATTACAACACAAAATTATTACATTTCTCAATTTAGATTTATGTTCAGCTTATTGGTTTCTTATGTGACAGAGTACGCATAGAGATCGAAACTATCTGAACGCATTGAAATTGACATTTAGTGGCAGAGAGAAATGCGTAACTATCAACCAATTCGGAAATTTTGCGGAACCTACATGTGAAGTGTCATATTAAATTTACTGATTTTGGAAAATTATGATATGATATGGCCTATTGAGATTAAAGAATTTCGAATCAACAACAAAAAACTTTGTACATCAAACAATTTATTATATTGAAATAATTAATGCATGGAGAAGTAGATAGCTGTACTATTAATTAAGATGAACACAACCATCGTTATGGGAAGCAGAGATGGCACAACTGAAAACATAGAAGTATTCAACACAAGTTACTCTGCAACACTTACTGAGAAAACCACATGCTGCACAATAGGATTTATTGGCTTCATTGGAAATATATTGGTTCTGTATGTTTTTCTCAGTTCTCCAAAACTTAGCGGGAAAATCTCAAACATGTTACTTATAAACCAGAGTCTCATTGACATGTTTGCATCATTTTTTATTATCTTGAATAATGTTTTTGATGATATGGGATGGATAACAGAGACGGGCCCTTTGGCGACAATGTATTGTAAAATCTGGCTATCGCAGTATTTACTTTGGAGCTGTTTGAGCGTATCTACAGTCAACCTAGTTGCACTTACATATGAGAGATACTTTGCACTTATGTATCCTTTATTACACAAGCACAAAGTCACCAAACAAAAACTCAAGGTTGTGATTGTGAGTGTTTGGATGTTTGGGTTTGTTTCCAAACTAAGTGAGATATTTTCTACTGAATTACAAGGAAAATTTTGCTCGCTGTGGACTGAATGGCCAAGTGAAATTTTTCAACACTGTTTTGGAATAGTTAATGTCGTTATATTATTTTTTATTCCAATAGCTACACTAGTATATTGTTATGGAAGACTTGTGTTTTGCAAGTTTGCTTAAACTTCGCCAAATTTGCTTTTTTGCAAAATCTCCTTGATTTTACCAAATTAACTGAAGTTTTGCCTGTACTTGTCCTGCAAGTTTCTGTCATATTGCCTCGAGTATGGCAAAAAGTTGTGCTTGATTATATCCGAAAGTCCTGCAGTTAAGTTCAGTTTACAGTATAGTTGTGTTATATTAGTGTGACAAACACATTTAGAGAAGTGCTTGTCAGCTAATTGTATTTTATATTAAACAGTTCTTATAGTATTTAGATTTACAACGTTTCGAAGAAGTGTACGTTTGCTTTTGTTGGGAAACCAAAGTGCTATAATCCCTTGAATTGAAGTGAATGATAATATCTACATTAACTGGAGAAGTAGAATATGTACTTCGACACATAGGGATATTATCTTTGATTTGATTAGATACTTTCGCATCGGAAATATTCATATCCGTGCTTATTAGAACTTTGGACTCATTAAAAGGTAGCTTATAACATTAAAGACATGGGTGGTTTGTATATCGCTTATCGGTAATTAATGAGTAGATAGGTATTTTCATGATGAACGATCTTTCGGATAAGGAAGGATTATCGGCGGAGTTTTGACGAACATGAAAACCTCTATGTGAAGGCAAAATGAGTGAATTTGAATTAAAATTAGCTCTAAAAGACGCGAAAATGAATAAGTTCTGGTTCTGGCAGGTTTTGTGTAAAAAGATTTCTGTAAGGATATAAGTTCAGTTTTACTTAGGCCTAAATCATTTAATGAATCTAAAATACGTTTTAACTCCTGTTTCCCCTAGTCTGATTGGCTAAATAAACACCAGCTTGAGTATGTAAGTATTATTGGAACTGTTTACAGAAACACTTAATCAGAGAGACGATAGGGGTCATTGTTGCAATCTGAATCATTGAAGGCATATGCTTTTGAATAAGCAGTATAAAAACACGGTCAATATCATTCAACTGAGCTTTTTGGAATTTATTATTTTTTTAAATCCACAGTTAAAGTATATGTCGCTGGTTAACCATATTCTTTGTTTTATGACTGAACTGGCATGTGTCAGGTAGATAGGGTTTATAGCGAGGGTATCCATTCCTCCATCATCACTGTGTCCTAACAATGCGCTTTTCCATCATGGATAACCTACTTTGTGTCCCAACACCACCCCCCCCCCCCTCCCCTATTCTAGTGGCGTCAAACTTTATCCAGATCACCTTTATTTTGTCCGGATGGGTATGTCCTTCAGCTTGTTCTTCAAATAAAGTATGTTAGCTAAATCCAAATTTTGATTGTCCATTCCTCAGAACAACCTAATTTAAGGTTAATCTAGTGACTGGCAACGGTAAAGAAGACAAACTCATGCTAAAAACAATGTTTAAATATAAAACCGACTCTTCGCTAATGCTTGTTAAAACACATTCGAACATATTTGATGGGCTGGTAAACTAGACGAAGATGCTAATTTTAAGAGAACCCCACCTGTACGTTAGCGAGTAATCTTTTGACCCACGTTGATTACTGTCCCGCTCTCAATTTACTTTTCTGAGGATCTCATTACAATTATTTTCCGTATACCTTTATATAATACTTAATCGATCAAATAAACATACAAATGGTAAGACTAATGAAAAAACATAATTCTGTACGTTCACGCACACGTTTTTAAAAATTCTCCCTATACATGTACATGCTGTATAGTAATCTCACGTGTCTATTTATACTGCATATTGTCTATGAATAGTTAGATTTTGTTTCATTTCTTTTATTTGCTGTATATTTTGCCATGGTGATTAATTAGTATGAGTGCGTACACAGTTTGTATATTTTGGCGAATATTTACGAGTTAACATGTGAATTATGACGAGTGAATAAATTGTTCAGAGGTGATCCTCAATTTACAAACAGTATCTGCACCGATTCGCCGACATATTTATATCTATCTTATCTTATTTTTCAAACTTTTAATTGACCTCACTGGTAAATAAAAATAAGATTATCGTCCTTCTGGACAGTACAAATTAAAAAGAGGGTAAATAAATACCAACTCTTAAAAACATGTTTAAACCCCACGTCAAATAGATACGTATGTACGTGAAAGATGACCTTTCAAATGCGCAAGTTTTTACAAGAATCAAAATATTCCGACCAGCCTTGTAAGTTAAATAAGAACAAAGTTGGTTAAAATACAGTATTATTATCGCTATTCGTTAATATTCATAATCTTGAACTTTTTCAAACGGGTCTAAAAAGTGTCAGTTCATGAAATACTGGGAGGATGCAAATAAGATAGGGTGTACTTTGAGATGACGTTCAAAGGAGGGATTTTTATGGCAGTTCTTCATTTTATGACGCGTGTAAAACGTCTTTAGAACGCAAGCATGGGAAATGTAGGCCAACATATTGAAACATTTAATTTTCAGTCGTCAAAATGGCATTGTATAAATAAGACATTTTTATGAAAAAAAGAAACCTTTATATTAGCTTTGATTAGGTGAAGTCAATTCAGATATGGATTCGAAGACGGATTATCTCCGCCTTTTATCACCTAGCAACAGTGCTACCAGCAGCAGTACCACAGCAACTTGTATAAGCGATAGCAACGACGTTGGCAATGCCAGTACCACCAATACCAGTATCGTATATCAAATCTCACAACAAACCTGGAACATCGATGATATTCCCCATAAGGGGCGTGGTCGTTCTTGGAGCACTTATGAGCCTAACTGGCTCAGCCTTACCGGTGCGGCATATGATACAAATGAGGACGAATTAAACCTTCCTAAAATAACGAGCGAAAGAAAAAGCGGGTCAATAACCGCTGTTCCAGGCGTTATAGACGATCAGGGAATACCCGCTGAACTAGACTGTAACTCAATTGGAGAAGGATCGCAATTTAATGTTATTCCACCATTGGTGATTCCACTGAAGGAAGATACAAAACAATGTTGTGATGCTCAGACTCAAACTGACAAAAGGAAGAAATCAAAATGGTGGATCTTACTCCTATTGCTTCTCTTATTATTGTTGATAGGTGGCGCTCTTACGATTGGACTGTATTTTGGAATTGTATGGCCAAACTGTAGGTTATATTTTAAGTCTTATAGAATTGATAAACTACCTATTTGGTACTAATATATAGTAAATTAATAGCTTGCCCGTCGTCAGTTTTTACCAATGGGGGGGGAGGTCTTACCAAGGGAGGAACTTTTTTACAGTTTGGGCCAAAAAATTAGAAAAGTGCCAGGAATGGCCGGAAAACTGCATGATTTTGAAACAATTTCTAGCCATGAATATTTACGCTTGAAGAATAATACAGATTAGTGAAATATCAGTTCAATGATGTAATATTAAACGTAATCGAAAAAGCCTCCGCCTATTATATATTTCTAATTCTTTTTCAGCACCAGATACGCAACCAAGAGAGACAACTACCTCATCAAGATTACTGACTGCGATATCATCAACAGGTACATATTCAACACAACGTTTTACCATGACAACAAAGCAACACGTCACCGAAACAGAACTGCCAACAACAACCCCCCTTTCAACGCTGACAGCACACACAACAGAGGTAACTACGGAAGTACAGACAACAGAAGCTAGTACGACAGAAAAACGAACGGCAGAAGTTTCAACAACAAAAACACAAACAACAAATGTACACACAACAGGAATACATACAACAAAAGTACAAACAACAGAGTTGACAACGACAGAAGTGCCAACGACCGAAATCCCAACCACAGAAGTATCGAAAACAGAAGTTCCAGCAACCAGTAAAACTCCAGTAACAACTGATTATGTTACCACAACGGTGGTCACTCTTTTCCCAGATTTGTGTAAGTTTGAGGCTGATAACATTTTAAGATAGTTTGACTAATCTCTGCTTGATTGATTTTGTCTCTTGTTCATATAATAGTAAGAATCAACCAAAGTAAGTCACTCATTTTCGAATTGATAGACATAATTTGAAATCAAATCCAAAGAAATTGTGTTAACTTTAATCAACCAAAATTATCCAATATGATTTTATTGGCTACTAGTATTTCAACCCAGTTTCATATTGTTTGTTGGAGTAAGGGCAAACCTAAAATCAGCTAAACTACATATAACTTAATCCCGTGATCACAACTATGCACCAACGCTTTAATGCATTTGCTTGTTTCCTTTCAGCGGATTACTGTTTTGGAGAACCAGATGGGACGAACGCCCATCCACACATGTGTAGACAATTCATCACGTGTCGAAACCAAGAGACTCTCATTCAGACATGCGCAATAACAACATGTTATGATGAAGGAATGGGCGTCTGTATACGTTGTGAGGCAGTCGACTGTGGGTCTAGGTCGACTGATGAACCGTGACAATGATAGAAAGAAGAATTAACGATACAAAATCGTCCACAAATTATAATATGCATTTGTCGATTGAATCAACTCAAGTACCCTAACAATATGGAAATTATATTTCAGAATAATTCAAGACAAATAATGTTCTGGTTCGCATACATGCCAGCATGGGGCGTAGTTTGGAATTTCTACATTGATAAGTCAACCGTTGACGTGTGGCATATATAAGTCAATCGTTGACGTGTGGCATATATAAGTCAATCGTTGACACGTGGCATGTAGAAATCAACCGTTGACGTGTGGCATATATAAGTCAACCGTTGACGTGTGGCATATATAAGTCAACCGTTGACGTGTGGCATATATAAGTCAACCGTTGACGTGTGGCATATATAAGTCAATCGTTGACACGTGGCATGTAGAAATCAACCGTTGACGTGTGGCATATATAAGTCAACCGTTGACGTGTGGCATATATAAGTCAACCGTTGACGTGTGGCATATATAAGTCAATCGTTGACGTGTGGCATATATAAGTCAATCGTTGACACACGCATGTAGAAATCAACCGTTGACGTGTGGCATATATAAGTCAACCGTTGACATGTGGCATATATAAGTCAACCGTTGACGTGTGGCATATAGAAGTCAACCGTTGACGTGTGGTATATAGAAGTCAACCGTTGACGTGTGGCATATAGAAGTCAACCGTTGACGTGTGGCATACAGAAGTTAACCGTTGACGTGTGGCATATAGAAGTCAACCGTTGACGTGTGGCATATAGAAGTTAACCGTTGACGTGTGGCATATAGAAGTCAACCGTTGACGTGTGGCATATAGAAGTAAGACGTGTAATAAGACCGTTGTTTGTGTATCCCACAATTGTCCATTTTCACCTGTTATAATACAGTTTCACATAGGGTTAGATAATGTTATCACTTGATGAATGCAATATCCACATTGGAGATACAGAGGTCACCTCGTGGACCACATGTGGCGTTCGGCGATCATCGGAACTACAACTTTTACTGAATATAGGGAAAATAATCTATTTGCCTACACGAGTTAAACAACTTCTTTAGCATATTTGAGTTGAAAAAACATTGCCTTGCTTGATATAAATATGAGCTATAACACATTAGAGTATAAACATAACCGTTACGGTAAATTTAATATATAAAACTAATAAATATGATATAAATTAACAAATAAAAAATATATGACCGGGGAAATATGATATACATTCCACTGTACGAAACGCCATCTGGGAAGTATGCTATTTAATTCAGTAGATATAGACAGGGATATGCAGTGTTTCAAATGTTTTTATAACGTAACACTGCAGGAGACATTTATAATGTCTTCTTATTTCCGAGTCTCACAGGGGCACTAGCTAGATGTTGAAATTAGCCAGATAGAAAATAATATACATATACAGGTACGTTTAAATCAAGTAAAACACGTCTTCGTCCAAGTAGGACGATTGCACTTTTATTGTTTGAACAAGGCACGGGTTATCAGTGTGTGAAATTTAATTTCCAATAACCCAGATGCGAGTAGAAATAATCTTGATTTACGTCATTAAAAATTCAAAATTCAGTCAAAGTAATATCATATTTGAAATCTACATGTAAAATTACATCTAGAAATGTGGTTTTAAAAAGTGTTTATCAACTTTGAAAAATTACTTTTCTTTGAAAATGTGACTTCTAGCTCGGGGAGATTCCCCATAGACCCCATGCTATAAAATCACAAAAAAATGAAATATCTTTCCTTTTAGTGGACAGATAATGTTTTGCTTTACTGGACATATTTTCATTAGTATAAGTATTAGACACATAAGGGTTATATGAAAATTGAGCCACTTAAATTGATAATATTCAAGTTTAAGGGAACTTTCTTATATACCTGCCATGTTAACTGACCCGAATCAGCCACCTGGTGGTGAAACTGGTAACTACCTACTCGCATTTGGGTAATTAGCTCTATGCCGGTAAATCGAACTGACGAACAGGTAGATACTTGTATATTTAGAGGACATTTAGTGTTTAAGTGGCTATACACAGGGCGGTAACAAAAGTCTCTCCATTGCTTAATTTATTGGATCAGATTATCAATGTCCATATTTGAGAGGCAATTATTTGATAATTCAATAGTCATATAATCTGTTAAGTGAATAAGCAGGGGATGAATGTTAACTGACATTTCTAAATGTACATTTTTGACTGTCATATCAGAATACTATGACCATTTATCGAATAGTTTCACTTCACTATGCGCATCGTCTACATTATGCCTGGGTCACATTTGCTCCAATCCATCGGCCAGCGCCCGGCCGATTGAGTGTTTTTTTCAATATTGTATTCAATTTTGAACAAGATACTCGGCCGGGCGCCGTAGTGAAAATCTGAGCATATGTGACCAAGGCATCACTGTGTGATGTAAAATGTAAACCTATGATATTCGTTAGTTTGAAAAACAAATCATAAATAAGGCTTGAATTGACATCAATGTTTCACGCACGTATTTGTCAGAAGTATTTTTTAATTTAATCAAAATAGAATTCTTTATTAAATTTGATTTCGAAAATAATGTAATTCTTGTACAAATTGGCATTTTTTGTAAAATACATCACAAGTCTAATACGAAATCGTTAAGCCTGTTTAAAAATGTCGACTACCTTGGTAAAATATGGTTATCTGCATCTGATTTGTAACATGGTATTTTGGGTTTTAGCCTTCAAATCTGCCAATCCTTCGTGTTATACGAAACAATGATCAGTGCTTCAAAATAGTCAATTCCAACCACTTCAAGCTCTTAAAATGTCATAAGAAGGGTATCGCAACGTGATTTAATAAGCCTGCACACTAATAACTACAATTGTGAAATTGAACAAAGTTCAATTTAAAACTCCAGATTCTGACTTTTCTTGGCCTTGATTCGACCTAGGTCTTAACCTTGATCATGTTGACTTTGATTATCATTTTTGCCTTCTTCGATAGTTTAAAACTACCTGTAGTTTAAACTAATAAAGATAGTCATTTCATTAAAATTGGAGACATTTTGGTTGACCTATATTTGGATACCATATCTCAAAACTGGGTTAAACACAATAATCTGATGGCAAGACCATTAGCTTCATCTTGTATATTAGTGAACAAGGTTTCAAAGAAAGATATGTATATCATCTTGGTCCTCTTGAATCATTTTAAGCTACTTGAAACAAAGACATTCCAATTTGGATTCTATATCCGGAATCCCGATGAAATGCCCCATCAATTTTATACCAATATCATTAAATTATGTAGACCTAATTTCTGGACACGAACGTCTCAAAATTCGATGGTGAAAGGCTTGCATACCCTTAGCTAATGTGCCCACTTTGTTATTTTACTTGTAATTATAATATGTAAAAAAAAATAACGTAACATAACATAACAACATAACATAACAGCATCTATATGCTTTTCAAAGAAAATTATATCAGTGAAGCGATGGTGATTTGACCTAGATTTTGACCTTTGGATGGAAGTGTCCAAAATTTGTGTCAATGTAACTTTATGGGTGCTCTTCCGTTATTGACTATATCTTATTTTATTTGTATTCAGTTTGTATCTGCTATTTTTCCATTCATATTTTTCTTCGGCGCCATTGAGTTAACATGGTGATATCATCATTTCGATTCTTCAAGAATTCAAAAGGTCATGGAATCGTAGCAGAGATCGCATCTAAATCATGATTGCAGATCAGGAATTCTAAGAGAACTTTACATCACTTTGATACCAATAACATTTTGACACGTTTCGCTTGCCTAAGTTTTGGACAATGACATCTAGAAAAAGGTAAAAGTAATCAAAAAGTGTCTGTCCATCGAACTGGCAAAAACAATAGACAAGCCAATTTACAATCTGGAGTCTCATAAAAAGATTGTCAGGAGGTAGAGTATTATTGGACCACTTCATTTTATGACGATTATTTCAAATCGTTAATCTGAAATTGATTGGGTGTCGTGAATTATGTAATTATACTAACATGGACGTAACCGTACAATAAAGAGACATGGGGTTGGTAAACTAGTTGTTTTGAAGGATCGGACAAAAAATACAACCTACACATACGTAAAGAGGGGAAAGGACAATTGAAACTTTCTGTTTTCCAAGTGGACACATCTACAAAGACATGTATGACCATCTTGGCTTGCTGTCACCTAGAAACAGCACTAGTAGCAACAGTACCACTGATACCAGTATCAGTGATAATGTCACGGATCCAACCATGCAAAACACCGAGGATGTATTCTTCAGGAAAAGTAGACGTTCTTGGACCACATACGAGCCGAATTGGCTTGGGATGAGTGTCACGACAGGTGATGCAAACGACATTGATTCTAATTTACATCAAATAGGGGGGATAAGAAATAAGGTGTCGAGTAGCGCTACTGACTCAACTATTGTAGAATTTCAGGATGACCAATACTGTAGTTTTGACTCTGAAAGGCCATCAAAAGATATTCTCTCGGGGGCCGGTTCGATTACAGGAGAACGTCAATTTTGTGATGCTGAAACCCAAACTGTCAAAAGGAAGAAATCAAGAAGGCGAATTGTATTATTGCTGCTCCTACTTCTGATGCTAATCATAGGTGGCGCTGTTTTGATTGGATCGTATTTCGGAATAGTTTGGCCTAACGGTAAATTTTGTTTAGGATGTTGTTGGATAAAAAAAAGTAAAAAGTTAATTGAAAAATTTGTATAATGTTCATAAAAATACAATTATTTTTTTTTATTTCGGGAATAAACGAAACGTGGTCGGTTTCGGCCAGTGTTAAACCGTTACACATGCCGATTTTATCGAAAACAAGGTCACGACGATACCCAGATCTTGACAATAAAAGTTGCGTTTGGTTTTGTTTTCCAGAACAGCATTTCATAGTCACTTCATAACATTTCATATTGTATATGTCAATTTGATTTAACAACCGTATTGGTAAATATCCTTTAGTGGCCTTCTTGGGCTCATCACATGAAAATAATAAGAAAAAAATTTGAATCTCGCTTTGGCGGTTTAGGGCCCCGTGCAAAAAAATCTCGAAACTTGTGTATACTTATTTAAGACAAAATTTGACGATCTTCCTGAAAAAAAACTATAAAGAGTTTTGTGATCGAGTGTCTTAACGGTACGATTTTGAATACTTCGTTTACAATAGTTTACTCGGCTGAGAACTTCAACCCCTTACCCGTTATTGGTATGAAAATGCAAATTAAGTGAATATGAAATAGAATAGAAGATAAACACGTTTTCAAGCAGAACGATCTATTTTTATAAAACGACAAACAAAACGATACCAAAATATTTTACTGATATTTTTTAAAAGTCCTCTTCTAAAACACTTGACATGGGTTATCATGGATTGAGCTTATAGCCTCGGTGAACATGATACGAGTCACACTCATGACAACGATTAGTAAATGCTTTTTAATTCACTAGATTGTAGTATAACAATTATTTCAGTACCTATTCAGATTACAAAATACCGGTTTTGAACATTTTTTAGTATAAAATATCAATGTATGAATGTTCAAAGGGACGCCTGCATTGTTGCGCAGCAGTTACAAAAGCGTAGAATACAAATAGATAAATAGAAATAGGAATATCGATAATAAACAGATATCAGTAGTGCATGTAGTATGACCTATGACATAGTTAAGGAAAGAGGGTTGATAACAGAGTGTTTAAAACAATCCTGAAATTGTGATTAATCACAACAATTGCAATAAAACTATAAACACTGCACAGTGGATTAAGTAGGCGATATAAAAACAAAAGCTAAAAGGATGAGTGTCATAACACCCATAAAATAAAGGGACTTTTGAAAAATAAAATTTATTTCTTATTGTTTATCAAATCTTAATTAATGTTAAGCATACTTGATAATTTTTGCAAAGTGCATTAAACGTGTCCATAACAAGTGGCCGCCATTAAATATGAACCCCTTTCTCGTTTTAATAGTACGTGCAAAAAAACCTATTTTGTTTTAGTGTTTTAACGTCATTGAGATGCATTTTAGTTATATTGTGTTTTATTGTGAAGACGCACCTGTGAAGGTATGCCGCTGGTACAAAAGCGCGGTTCTAAATAAATAAATGAATAAATATTTAAAAAATGAATTAATTAATTAATAAATGATAAATAAATATATAAATAAGTAAAAATATATACTATATATATAAATAAATAAATAAAATTATCGAGATTTCAAAACTATATAGAAATTATTCTATTGGCTTAAGATTCATTTCCCAAAAGTCGACATTCACTGAATAGGGGATTCAACATTTTCTAAATGCAATACGTGATTTATCTATACCATTAATATATCAATATCGATTAAAAAACATAAATTAATGTCATCTTAAGATACTGACTGTTGAAGTACAAGTTTTATTTTTAAAAATACTCTGCTGTTATCAATACTAACAATATCGTAAAGAGGACTAAAAATAAATTTCGAATTTAAACATTTATGAATTTCATCGTGGATATTTTGACAAGGAACTCTTTAGATAATCGTAACAAATCACAATAAATAAAACGTCTCTTATGTGTACTTGCAACCACTTGGTATATAATCATGGTTCGGATAATTGGTTGTCTTGACTATATTGAACTTTCGTAGAAATTCGTAGATACAAGTTCTGAATGTCCTACATGAAGTTCAGGAACTCAGAACACTATTATACAGAGTGACACAAAAATGCCTCCCACTTATTTTGGAATAACTTTCTCAGTAATGAAGAAACCTTCATGATTTTTATGTGTAGATAGAGTGTTCAATGGAAGGGGGATTGGTATGCTTGCATAGCATCAACAACTTGAAATTAAGAAATATCTCATTTTCCGCGGAGGCATGATCTGACACAAAATCACTCAAATATGGAAATAAAACAATCTGTCTTTCTAAAATTTACACAATGAACCAGTCAGTTCATTAAATAACAAAATTGTTTAAGAAAAATGGGAAGGTGTGACATATAAATTATAAATTATGTGGAAGGAATCCAGAAATGACTTAAATAATTGCTAAGACAGAAATCCCATTTTCAGAAAATTGTATTTTTTAACATCTTCACAATTTCACCGAGAGCATACCTGGACAAAAAACGTGATATCTCTAAATCTCAAAGTTGTTGATGCTACACAAGTAGAACAGTCTTTCTCCCATTGAACACTCTACACGCATTTTTATGTCACCCTGTACGTACAGTAAAACCTGCCTAATCCGAACACCACTAGGGCTGGCTAATGTTTGAATTAACAGGTCATCAAAGGAACCCGAGTTGTTTGTAAAATGAATCTTTAGGATTATATGGTGCAATCTTATAGTCAATAAAATGTTTTAAAGTGTATTGATGTTTTTAAGATAGAAAACAAGAAGAAGTCATCGTGAGGTACTAGTAACTGTGACAGGTTTTATGTTTTCATGTTTTCAAATTTTCTTTACTATTAGATAGACATCCAAACAACGAGACAACTACAACATCAGAAGAACTGCCGACAACAGCACAAACGCGATTGAACTCCCCTCAGCTAGTATCAGTTGCCTCCCACAAACCAGACACCCCAACACCGGTCACAGTATTGTCATTTATTTCTCAATCGCCCCCAGTTACAACAAAAGTGACTTTTACAGAAGTTACTGAGACAGAGGTATCGACAACAGCAATAAAGGCAACAGAAGTACCAATAACTACAGGTGCTACGACAGAAGTACATACAATAGTAACTACGACAGATATACCAACATCCACCATAACTACGACAGAACTACCAAAACTTACAGCAACTAATACAGAAGTAACTACAACTATAGTATCTATAACAGAAGTACCTACAACTATGATAACATCAACAGAAGTACCTACAACTTTATCAGCTACGACAGAAGTACCTAAAACTGCAATAGTTACGACAGAAGTACCTACTACTGTAACTTCGACAAAGATATCCGCAACTACAGTAGCTACGACAGAGATGCCAACATCTTCAGTAAGTACGAACAAAGTACCTACAACTGAGGAAATTACAACAGAAGTACCTACTACAGTAACTACAACAGAAGTAAATGCTTCTGCAACTTCAACGGAGGTGCCCGCACCTACCGTACCTCAGACAGAAATATCTACAACTGCAGTAAATGCAACGAAAGTACCTACAATTGAAGTAAATTTGACAAAAGTAGCTTCAAATACAGTAACCAGTGCCGAAGTACCTACAACTACGGAAACGACGACAGAAACAGTATCTACGACAGAACTTCTACCAACAACTTCAGGGGACACGATGGAAGTATCAACAATTGCAGTAGCTACAACAGAAGTACATACATCTCAGGGAATCAAGACAGAAATATCTACAACTGGAGTAACTACGTCACAAATACCTTCTACTATTACTTCGACAAAGACTCCCACAAATACAGTAACTATGACAGAAGTACATACTACTGTTACTTCAACAGAGGTTCCAACAACGACAGTAAGTACGACAGAAGTGCCTTCAAGTGCAGTAACTATGACAGAAGTACAAACTACTGTAACTTCAGCAGAGGTGCCCACAACAACAGTAAGTACGACAGAAGTGCCTACAACTGCAGTAACTACAACAGACGTACCTAAAACTGCAGTAAATACGACGGAAGTGCATACTACTAAAACTTCCAAAGAGGTGCAAACAACTTCAGTAAGTATATCAGAAGTACCTACAATTGCAGAGACTACGACAGAAGTACTTACAACAGCAGTACTTTTAACAGAAGAACCTACAACTGAAGTACCTATGCCAGAAGCACACACTACTGTTACTTCGATAGAGGTGCCCACAACGACATTTAGTACGACAGAAGTGCCTTCAAGTGCAGTAACTATGACAGATGTACATACTACTGTAGCTTCAACAGAGGTGCCCACAACAACAGTGCGTACACCAGAAGTGACTACAACTGCAGTAACTACAACGGACGTACATAATACTGCAGTAAATACGACAGAAGTGCATACTACTGTAAATTCGAAAGAGGTGCAAACAACTTCAGTAAGTTCATCAGAAGTACCTACAACTGCAGCAACTACGACAGAAGTACCTACAACGGCAGTAAATACGACAGGAGAACCTACAACTGCAGTACCTATATCAGAAGTACATACTACTGTAACTTCGATAGAGGTGCCCACAACGAGAGTAAGTACGACAGAGGTGCCTACAACTGCAGTAACTATGACAGACGTACCTAAAATTGCAGTTAATACGACAGAAGTACATACTACTGTAACTTCGATAGAGGTGCCCACGACGACAGTATGTACGCCAGAAAAACCTACAACTGCAGTTACTGCAACAAAAGTACCTTCAACTGCAGTATCTTCGACAGAAGTACCTATAACTGCAGTTACTATGACAGAAGTACCTACAAATACAGTAAGTACAACAGAAGACAATATTACAGTAACTTCTACAAAAGTACTTACAACTTCAGTAAGTACAATAGAAGTATCTACATCTTCAGTAACTACGACAGAAGTACCAACACTAGCAGTAACTTTAACAGAGGTACCTTCAACTGTAGTAACTACCACAGGAGTATCTACAAATTCAGTAAAGACAACAGAAGTATCTACGACAGCAGTAACTCCGACAGAGGTACCTACGATTGTAACTACATCAGAGATACCCATAACTACAGTATCAACGATAGAAGTACCAACTACCATAACTACAACTCCAATTCCAGGTAATGCTTGCAACATGATACTTAAGAATGATAGCAAGAGATCATATGATATTGGATTTACATTAATTCAGGAAAAAGATTCTGGCTACACACCAAGAAAGATTTTACAAACAATTTAGTCGCCAGGGATGCAAACCACCAACACAGAAAACGGAGACCATAAAACTTAAAGTACAACTAAAAATGAACATGTTTTTGAGGGACCTTATTATGCATATTGAAAGAGTTTCACTTAGTCTAAAGCGCTATTAAACATTGGGAGTTTCCACATACATGTGTGAGTATTCATATATTTCAAATTTGAGATGAGATGGTTGGTAAGCAAGTTTTGAAGAATTCAAGTTAAAAAGTAACCACCCAAGTCACGTTGTCGCGCACAATCGGTCCATTTTTGGTAGCTGCGTATATCAAGGATGTTAATACTATCTATATTCTTCTTAGTTGTACTTATCTGTATAATTTGTTCTGTTTAGATTGCGAAGCAGAATGTGCTAAAAGAGGCGACGGTGTGTATATTCATCCTAGCAAGGGTTGTTCCTGGTATTGCCAATGCCTTGACACCCAGTGGTGGGAAAGGCCTTGTCCTGAGTCGACATGCTTCAATGAAGACATACGGGCGTGTGGACACGCTCCCTAAGAGGGATATAAAAGTTGACAGTAGAATTACATTCCGGTGTCAGAGTAAATATAGTCTCCCTGGATATATGGTCCGATGGACCATACACCCCAGGACACCAGTTTCTCCATACCTGGTGTCCTCGGGTGTGTGGTCTTAACCGGACCATATGTTCTGTATTGGTAAACAATATGACCCACTACTATATATACTGACGACTATAAATATGTTAACAGCAGTGAACGAATAGATTGTCCGGCTAGATTTTGGTCCTATCTGTTATCTTTATTTTTAAATGTATAGATGTCGAAAGAGGATCTAATGACACAAATTTGAAACAAATTTCCCTACCATTATTCATCTTTGCGAAATTAGCAATTTAAGGTGGCATATAACCCTGTTTATTTTTTCGTGAAGCCACTCAGCAAAATTACGATTTCTCTGCATCCTGATGTCCAATCAAGATCATTCGAGTATCTATATCACTCTATCAGTGAAATAGGAAAAACAAAAAGGTGTGATATTCTTTCAGGATTGCTTATACAGTATTAACTATTTACAAAAATGTTCCCGAGACACAAATCTATTTAGGTAAGGGTTTGTTTTAAAGTCAGAAAGCCCCAATGAGACAATACAAACCCAGAGAAAACCCGAAAACAAAGTTAAGAAAACAAGTAAAGTACACCCAATCCCCATATAAAACACTGGCCTACGTGACATGTACTAACATTTTCAAACTGTATTATAGAACCTTTTCAATATGGCATTTGCTTCCATGTTCTGTATATCCCTCTACCAGCTTAATAAGGCAAATAAAACCTTAGCCAAGTAGATAAGAGTCTATGGAACACTTTTGTAAATAGTTTTCACAAGCAATTTTGTTTGTGTATCTCAAATTTTGTCTTCCCGATTTCAGTCATACATTACGTCAATATAGCCTGCAAACTCTGTGTTGACGTTGTCATTCTCGAATGCCCAAACGTGTCAGGAGCACAAAGATACTCAAATGATCTTGATTGGACATCATGGTGCAGAGAAATCGTAATTTTAATGGGTGGCTTCACGAAAAAATAAACAGTGTTATAAGCCACGTTAATCTCGGTTTCCTTTTTTGAGACACCCTGTACAGGGCTTAACGCTTAACCAATACTGTATTGTAAAATTGTAAAATGTATGTTTACCATGTAACTGTATTGTAATTGTTTTTTGCAATTGCTTTAACATGCTTATTCTTTGAAATAAAAAAATATATAAAATAAAAAATAAAAAAACACGCAATAAGTAGTTATCTCGTAAAATCACAAAACTAGTGATGACTACATCAATTTCATTTAATGTACCATAAAGCCATGTCTCTCCTCTTTGCAATGATATGTCATTCATTCACATGTGGTAATGGTTGGGTGAGAAATCCTTCCATTTGCACAGTGGGTCAAAATCGGCTTTGCGCCAAGTTTTAGATATTGAAAAAATTAGTGCAAGGGCTAAGTGCCAATGGAAGTTCCCCTGATTTGAATTGTTATAACTTTTTCTTTTTGGATCTATCTCAGGAGCATCTGTGCTCACAATTCCTCCACCAGATATTGCAAAACCTCGAGAAAGATTTGCCCATGGGCTGCTTTTCTTTGCTTTAACCCACACATGATTCAGGGCTGAACCATGCATGACGTGGACAGATGAGCGCATCTTTATAGGCAAGGAAGTGGTGGCAATTTGGAGGGGTATATGATGTATTCTTGCAAGAGTATGAGTATGAACACTTTACTGTCTATGCCATACCTGTCACACCTTCTTCAAATAGCCCCTATGCCCCTTGTACTGACTTTTGCAATGTTTTTAACTTGGCTCCGTGCTGAATTTTGCCCCACTTTGCAAAATTATGATTATTCGGCCAGAGATGACTCCCTGTGAATGAATGATATTCCATTGTAAAGAGGAGTAATTTGGCGTACATTGAAGTAAAAGGATGCAGTCAGCATTGGTTTTATGTTTTCGTCCAATATTGCATCGGGTTCCGTACACTGACTTTTGCAATGTTTATAACTTGGCCCGAAGCTAATTTTGGCCCACTTTGCAAATGGAATGATTACTCACCCAACCATGACTAAATATCAATGAATGATATATCATTGTAAAGAGGAGACACATGGCTTTATGGTGCATTGAATGAAATCAATGCTGTTATCACTGGTTTTGTGCTTTTCCAAGATAACAATCTGTTGCGTTTTTTTTTGATACGCACTGTATAGTAGTACTGTAATATGTACTTATTTGATATCTTATCGATGAATTAAAAACACGACATAATTGCACTCGATTCACTGATTTGAATCATTACTAGGGATATAGCACCACGGGAATCATCAAGCCCGTTTGATTTTTTTGTTTGTGAAAGAATAAAATAATGGTGATGGGTGACATAGCAGTATTACATGAACGGTCTTGTATGTCAATGAACTATTAATTATACAAAGACTTCATTTATATACATGTGCATGGACATTTATGACCAGAAAATATGGTCCGGTGTAACTAGTTGGACATTTATAATCAGAAAATATGGACCGGTGTGACTAGTTAGAGACCATAATTTAGTGTTTAAAGTCCGCCCCGGACACCCAGTTCTAGCAAACGGACTAAATACCTAAGGAAATATAGTTCACCAGCCTTGTTATTCTAGATAATTTAGTCCTGGAAATTATTTTCCAGGACTTATAGTCTACGGGACCATATTTAGTACGGTCTATATAAACGTTGACACCTGCTGGCTTATAGCGAATGTGACTGAGGCTTCCATACTGCATATTTCCCTTGGTTTTCAAATGTAGACACTATGTCATGTCCAGAAATATTGTATTTTGTAAAGCAATTGACTATGTCGTGCTGTAATGTATAAAATCTGAATTCCCAAAAATATTTTAACTAATGACATGATGTGAATTGAAAACTAAAACATTATTATAATTTTTAATAGAAACTAAAAATTTGAATTTCACAAAACAGTTGCTTTAACATTTGCAAAAAGATGGCATGATAGTCGTAATGTTTTTAGCAGCCGTAAGTACTTGAAACATGTTGGCATAATGGTGCATTCTCTGCACAACGCTCAATTACATTGATAACAGCATCGATGGCTTTTTAGGGGCAAGCAGTATCTTATTTGACAGAAACATTATCTATTGTTACACATCATCAGTCACTGGGCTCGTGTGGTTTCACTTCAACATTTTCATTACAGGCCTCCTAGACTATCATCAACGCGAACAGCAGATCTGACATCGCGAACTACGATCCTTGCACTCAAACCAAACCACGATCGGGCGTGTGGTTCGCGAGCACTGATCTCTGTTCGCAAGTGGAGAAATATGTTCGGGAGCGAGGAAATGGTGGTGCACGACTGAAGATTTCACGTTCGTGATGTGAGAATCGTGAGTGCAAGGAACGTAGTTCGCGAGGTAAGAACTGATGTTCGCGTTGATGGAAGTCTAGGAGGCCTGCATTATTTATTTAGATTAGTGAATCACAATGTCATGATAGTATCAGTCAATATATTCAAACACCTGGGCAACTAGCGTCATTATGTATAAAGGATAAACGATGAGCCTTGGGTATCATGTGAAATAATAGCCAAGGCTATTTTCTCACTCATAGGACCAAAGGCGAATTGTTTATCTAACTTTAAAGGCCCACTTCGCGTAAAGACTTACATTTGAGTTTCATTGTATTTCCAGTGTATTGATAAGAACCTTATCTTTCATTTGACACCAACAACAGCTCAAACGGACCATATGAAAGCTTACAATAAATTATCAAAAAACATTTTCGATCAGTCAAGCTTTATATAGCAACTTTTTATCAATGTCATTGAAAGATGGCGCAGGTGTTTATATTACATGATACATTAATATTAATAGAAGTGTTGCCATCTTTTAAATCAAGAGTAATTAATAATATGCTCTTTGTTTAGCATGAGTATGGACCACTAATGATCTCTGAACTTCAAATATTTTTTCTTTGCGAGTTTTTTTTTCTTGGTTCAATATTAAAGCAAATCAAACTTTGTGTCATATTTGAGCGAGTGTGTGAGTAACATGTTTCAATGATTTTTTTCTTGACTCTTTGTGAAAGGTAAATGATCCATGATCTAATCTGATTCAACCGTAGGCATTATGAGTTGATGTATGTAATATAAGTGAGCGAGTGGGCTATATTAGTTCAGCTTCAGTACACTGCATGTAACAGGCCAGATTTAGTGTAAACTTTGATTTCGTTTTTATTTGTTATTCAACTATTGGGTAAGGAAAGAAGGGTGTACAGTGTAATTTGTTTAGCATCAGTACATTGTATATGACAGTCCAGACGTAAATATTGAGTTTGAATAGAGCAGGATATTTGTAAGCTTAGATCAATAATGTAGATAGCAACACAAATAATTGATAAATTGTTGCGAAAAGGGTACATGCTAATTTCTCTTGTTTTTAGGGGATGGAAACTATCAAAAACTGTCAGTCGTCATTTGTGACACAAATACACGTCTGTGTTGGTTGCTTATGAACACCAAATGCAAGGTTTAGTAGAGTGATAAAGGCAGATCGACCTGACTGAAAGGTGGATACTTTCATATTTATTGGCGACTTATTGGCCAAGTGGTCAATACTCCAGGCGGTAACTTAAATTGAAGTCACTCCATTGCTTAATTTATTGGATCAAATGATCAATTACCAAATAGGAGAGGCTTTTCAGTAATTTTTTATAAACATAAATAAACGTTTATTTGTTTTTATGTGTTCAGTGAAAAAGCCCGAGATGAATGAAAGAAAATGTTCTGACCATTTATTAGGTAATCTAGAACAGTGTTATATTCTACTCATTTTACTTATTTTGTAATGAAAATATATAACAGTATTGTCCATCTGTACTTTTAATTGCAAATGGTTGAGAAAATATATGTGAGGTGCAAATAGCATATTGAATAATCCTGTGCACATTATTGTATATTTTAACGTTGCCACACAAGAGTTCGCGAAGAATGAGCTTTGAGAGGATTTTGATTCCTAGATTTTACTTTAGTTTCGCTCTCAACTTTTCTGAAAATTCTCAGCAAAAAGTGGAAAAACGAACATTAATTGTATGCGGAAAGCATTAATTCTTATAGTTTCATTTGAAATTCTTTGCAAAAGTTGAAATTTCTTGCACTCGATATTTGCAACACGATGCTATTAGTTATCTTTCAAACATGCTTAAGCACTGATGGTTCCAGGAGGGGGGGGGGCTTTTTGTTGGCCCAGAAAAATTGTGAGGGTCCCAAATAATTTAGACCTTTAAAAATGGTATGGCCTCAAAAATGGGCCTTTTGGGGCACAATTTGGCCTTTTGGCCAATTTGAGGGCAAATTATCAAAAAAATGGGCCTTGCAGTTTTAAAATTTGGGCCCAACTTGTTAGCTTCTGGATCCGCCAGTGCTTAGTTTACATATGTAAAAGTAAAGAAGACCAGTGCTTTTAAACAAATTAAAGTATATTCATTTGTCATTTTCAATCACTTTAAGAATCTTAAAGTTCACAAAAAGGGTACCATGCCATCATCTTGGAGGATTTGATAATCTTTTCAACCTACACACCAATAATAAGGTTGTTAGGAGGGAGCCGTTTTATTGAACCTCTTCATTTTATGACGGGTATAATCTTTCTAATTTAAAATGCATAGTGTTGGATTATGTTAATCAGAGAAAATATCAACATAGACCATAATGAAATCAGTTGGTGGGGGTTTATTCATTCATAAAAATCAGACGGAGAATAGGCGTATAAGCTTTATATCCTAGAAAAAGAGGGGTGGAAATTGGAAATACGATACACAGAGGGGTGGAAATTGGAAATACGATACGCAATTTTGTTAGAAACAGTCTTGTATGAAAAGTGACAGTTTTTTGGTTATAGTGGACACGTTCTTATAAGACATGACAGCCGAGATTGACCATCTTAGCCTCCTGTCCCCTAGCAACAGCATCAGCGACAACAGTACACCTGACACCAGTGGCAGTGGTAACGTAACGAAATCAATCATCCATAACATTGAAGACATATCCATTAAGAAAAGTAGACGTTCTTGGATAACGTACGAACCGAACTGGCTTGGACTGATCGGGACGGCACGCGATGATAGCGATCTTGATTCTTATATACATCAAAAATCGGAGAGAAGAAATAGCGACTCGATAAGCGCCACTGACTCAACGATTGAAGAGTTTATGGACAAGCAATACTGTGATTTTGATTCGGAAAAGCGTCCAAAGGTAACTTTTCCAGATGCCGTTTCGATTATAGACGATGGAAGTCAATTCTGCGATGCTGAAACCCAAACTGACAAAAGGAAGAAATCAAGATGGCGGATTTTATCATTGTTTCTCTTGCTTCTCCTGTTGCTGTTAATGGGTAGCGGCGCTATCACCAGTGGAGTGTATTTTGGAATAGTTTGGCCAAACGGTATATTTTGTTTTGGTTGTTATAAAAAAAAAGGTTAAATTAAAAAATTGTTAAATGCGTGTAATGATATACATAAAATTACCATTTAAATGTATTGTACTTACTTACACATTAAGATCATCTTAAGTGTCGTACCATCAACCTTTAAAAAGCACAATTTTAAAATATTTTCCTAACAGCAATGTATATCATGACATCTGTCTTCTTTATGATACTCAGGCGTGTAAATGAAAAATCGGATGAGCAAGATGTTTCGTTTACTATAACTGGTCAATAAACTGACTCATTATTTCTATATTGTTCTTAAGCTCTAGATACACAACCAAACAACGCAACAGCTTCAATGGAAACTCAGACGGCACAATCGTCAAAAAATACAACAGAATTTACAACAAAACTATTAACAACAGAACTACCTGCGACAGAAGTATCAACACCAAAAGTTACTACGACAAAAGTACCTACAACGGCATCTGCCACGACAGAACTACGTACAACGACCACAGCTACAACAACAAACGTACATAAAATCACAGCTACTACGACAGAAGTACCTACAACCACAGTTACTACGACAGAAGTACCTACAACCAAAGGCACTACGGCAAAAGTACCTACAATCACAGCTACTACGATAGAAGTACCTACAGCCACAACTTCTACGACCAAAGTACCTACAACCAAAGATACTACGGCAAAAATACCTACAACCACAGTTACTACAGCACTTACTTCTCTTTTATCAGGTATTGCATCATTCAACGACTTTCATTTTTCATTGATCATTGAACCAAAGGAATTTAATCAACGTGAAGACAACTGTCCACCATTTGTAGACAATGGAATCGCACCAATTCAAAAGGTTTGCTAATCTGCGCTAATAACACTTTCCCAAGTCATTTGAACGTTGTGCAATCCAACACTTAATACAATACTCTGGATAAACTCCATATCTTAACCCTTTCGGTACATACATAACTAATTGCAATCATTATATTTTGTAGGTGGAACTTGCACTGATATGTGCGTAGCGTGTGGAACATGCGGTTACGCAGATCATCCTACTTTTCCATGTACTAAATTCTGCCAGTGCTCTAATGAAATCGGACATGAAATAAGTTGTCCTCCGAACACTTGCTGGAATAGTGAATCATCTGTGTGCACCTAGCTTTGTAGTATATTTATCTATGATTCGTGCAGCATGATAAATCCTAATTCATCGCTTTTATAATATGAGCCAGGGCACAGGAAAGGGGGTCTTGTCAAATGAGTCACGCCTCAAAAGTTTTCCTTGTATACACACTCCCCTCTATAGGTTTGGCAACCTTTGCTCCCCCATTGAACTATGTGTTAAAGCCTCTTTCTTTACGTTTGAATTTTTATTTACTTAACCTGCAATGAAATAACTTATAATATTGATGGAAACGGTTTTAATTTTTGTGATAAGACTGGTTTTCCTGTGTTGAGGCTCATAAACTTATGACTTTCGTATCAATAAACAATAAATTGTAAGAGATAACTCAGACAGGTGTTTCTCGTGCCTTATTAATACTGTTGCTCCTTTTCATGTTTGACCTTTCCAAGTTTGTGAAGCATAGAACTGAATATACTTTGTGTGTGATTTTGTCACACAATTTTTACATGTACATATTAGCAGTATTAAGATTTGAGACCTATGCTTCATATGCATCAGTTTCGTATGACAAAACATGCGTAGTTTTATAAATAGCTACAGATTCATCTGCAATTGGAGAATTGTCGTTTGAGGCATTTGGTCAAGATCCCACCACAACCTCAAAGTGGCTGTTCGGAAATTCGGAATGTGTTTTTTTTATTATAACTTTTATTGGCATTGTGTTGTCCTCCCTCCACATCTGTTTCATTGTCATTAAACATTCGCTTTGACATTAAAAACGGAAATAATCTAGCTGAAGTTGAATGGCCACAGGTTTTGAGCATCTTATCTCAAATGACCCCAACGCATATTTTTGTACGTAAAAAGTGTCATTCGTCAGACAATGGAGAGGTTAAGTTAGACGCATGGGAGAAATTCACGCAAACGTGTCATTTCATGACCCCAGAAATTGTTGTCCATTTCTCAATCGATTTAAACGGGAACCTTATAACATCTATTTTCCTTGCATTTTCATACTTAGTCTGGCAAATTAATGTCAATGAGGCGAAAAAGTCCGTAGGGGACCATGTTTCCGTACACGTTCTTCAAAACATTAATAGGGCGGTTAAGATACACGTTTTTAGAGAATCTGAACACAAAGGTGTAATATTTCGACACCCGAAATTACTGTCCCGCTCTCAATTCACTTTCACAATTACTTCCCGTATTCCTTTTTATCCCATACTTGGACGTGTTACAGGTACATAAAGCCAGTTTGTAAAAACTTATATTTTCATCAGCGGGCAGATATAGCTTTACGTCCCGCTCCGAGCGGGCAGATATAGAATATCTGCCCGCTACGTCACAATCGCCGCTCGCATATTTGTTCATAATTTGTAACGTTCGCGTAATGACTGTAAACGACAATGGTCAAAACACAGATAATAGTTTGATGGTTTAAAAAAGGGAAGGAGCATCCACGTAATCAATCAAAAATTCGAGAAAATAAATGTGGGAATATTTGAGAGAACAGGAAAATCCACCCACGGCCAAGAAAACAAAACTTGACATGAATATTCTAAAATATTTCCACGATTGAACAATGTGAACCAGATGACCAAGATTGGTATGGGATAAACATATTATCCTATAGTCGGTTCAGGGTATTGGGATTATCCCTTGGCCAATATAATATATTTTCTCTCGGGACCTGCGGCCCTCGGGCAAATATATTATATTAGCCTCGGGATAATCCCAATATCCTGAACCTCATATAGGATAATCTCTATATACAGGGTGGTAAAAAACGGCAACCCTGTCGTTATTTTCACGATCTTTTATCATTTTCGGTAATTACTCTGTGACATTTGGTACTACATCATCCAATATCCTACCGGCCTACTATATGTCATCAGACTGATAGTCACAATGTTACAGCACTTTAAACAACACGCGCCAGTGGCCACTATTGCGCTATGGGCAAACCTACAAACGTCGTCCAAAATGTCCGTACCTGACTTCTACCTGTGGTGACATGCCAAAAATAGAGTGTACAATAATGACCTCAGTTCAATTGCAAACCTCATTAGCTCATTAACTTATTCATGCTAATGGAGACTATTTCAGAAATCAAAAGTTTATTAAATTAAATATATGGGTATTTATGTATATCTTTAAAACATAATTCAATGATTCTTTTCCTTTGCACTAAATCTCTGAAGTTAAATTGAAGCTACCTAATACAAGTAAAAGATTTTTAACATTTATTCACTAAAGTAAATACAAATGTACAAAACATTACTTTACAAACATTATTTTATAAAAAAGCGTATGCATTTCTTAAATCATTCATTCGTTCGGATAATTTTGTCACGTGATTCAATCTTAATCATTTACATTCTATGAATGTTGAGGTTTGCTTTTTTGGAATGAATAGTTTATCGGTTCATTTAAAACAGGGCAAACTTTAAAGTTGGCAAGGCAGTGTGCCCAAAAAACTGACAAAAGAATAGGGTCACCTTACAAAATTGAAAGTCATTTTTCCAAAAAAAGCATTTTAAAAATATAACTCCTTCAAGACAGCTACATCCCACATCCCTCGGGGAGAGAGGCATGAATCTACTTTTTATGCTAAAAAGTAACTGCTCTGTACACCGATATACCATGGTATGCTATGTGTCCGGTGTCAGAATTTGCATAGCTGCATTCTCCGTCAATGGGAATCAAGATGTTCTTGTGCATATAAAATTAACCTTGGTCAACGTTATGTATACTGTCGTCTGACTATTCCTTCTTAGGCTGATATCGTATGAGATATATTAGTTGGAATATGCCAAAGAAAAACGTCCAGATTGCCCATTTGTTGGCTGTCTCTTCAGTTATGTTTTTCCTTCTGAAAATAAAAGTTGGGTTATCTATAATACGCAATATAGATGTCAGTGTGATAAATATCGACTTAAAACTGATTTTTATGTCAACAGTGTGTATTTAAATATTTACCTTATTTCAATATCCATACACAATATAGATGTCACTGTGTTGTATTTCAATTTAAGATTGATTTATATTGTATATATCAGATGCTGGCACACTTTTGCCGGAAGTTTGCAAGAAGTAACTTTTGGCAATATAGTATGTTAGAGTAACCTAGTAGGTGTAAGAAAATATAAGGTGATGGGCTTTAAAGTGGTAAAAACAATTTTTACGGCCGAATTAGACCTTTACCCCTATGATTTCAGGGGGTACTATAAGATTATTTCATAACATGAAGGATATACTTGCTATTGTTCTGTTTTCTACAGCACACATTACTAGTCCAGAGTTGAATAATATCCTAAAGTTATAGGCCGATATCTGTATTAGTCTCAGAAATATTGCAATTAATAAGAAAAAAATATGCAATTTTAGTCATTTTTAAGTCTCTCCTATTTTATATTTGTAGCTTCAAGCTTAAGATGGGAGCTTAAATAGCTTAAAATAGTTTTCTAAAAACTAGTTCAAACTTAGTTTGATATTGTAATATAACTATAATAATGATAATGTACTGTTTTTATTAATTTTTAATATGCCTTTATAGTGCCCTACCCCTAGAAAGTGGGCGTGGTCAATGTTTTCATTTTGCAGCATATAGTTAAAAATGTGTATTGATAGAAAGCAAATCAATGCATTTAAAACATCTTCAATTGTTACTTGACAATGTTATTCATTTATTATTAGAATATAGGACTCTACATATTTTATATATATGTTTTCAATTTAGTATAATGTATCATGAAAGGTAAAATTGTTGATTTTGATCTAATGGTATAGGCCTACTGTTTTTTGAAGATCTTTCATAATATTCCTAATTTTATAAGTTTAAGATGTGACAAAAGAGTTATTTCTTACATTTGCACCAATAATTAGAATCATAGCAACAAAACTAGTTTTGTATTTTTGCTTTATCAACTGTTTATATTACTAAATATGTCTATAAAACAAATGGACATGTTAAAATAATGTATCCATACTAGATATTATCTACCTTTAGCAAACTGTCCACATTGCTCAGTTGCACAGTAATTCCTGATTATGTCCCCATAATACTTTAAGTTATTGAATGATTTGAGGTGCAATACAGGATATATTCTGCTCGAGAAATTCTGTATTGGAACAAGACGAAGTCGAGTGCCAATACAGAATATCGAGACAGAATATATCCTGTATTCCACTTCAAATCATTCAATAACGTTTTTATCGTGTGATCCTCTGTATTACTACTGAGATTGTCCCCTCCGTACCAATATTTTCTGTATTGCGACGGAGATGATCAATGGGAACAATCTCAGTAGCAATACAGATTGGTACAGCACAAGAACTGACCAATCAGAAGGCTTCATTTTACAGATCATACAATTAATATTCTGTGTCGTTGAACATTGAATAATGAAACAAAAATAAGCATTTAAGATCATTTTCTCAAAATTATAGATAACAACTAAAAAAATAATTTGAAGTATATAAACGACTAGTAAGGGTGAGGTTCCTTTCCTCAAAAATATGTAAAATATTGTACAAATAGTGACTGCCATTGACGGAAATAGTGCAGAATATTTTCCTCAAGGGAATATCCTGTCCACTGACATGTTCCCGAGGCTGCAGGCCGAGGGAACAAATCAGTGGACAGGATATTCCCGAGAGGAAAATTTTTACACTATTTCCCGAAAATGTGGCAGTCACTATTTGTTTTATTTTATACCTGATAAGTACTCTGTAAACAAAAACAAAATGAGATGTCTTTTCATTTCAATATCAAATGTTCACAGGTTCTTATTGGCATTTAAAGGCATTTTACCTTTCAACTCCTATAATCTCAGATTTGGGGGAAGATAAAATGTACTATCGACTGGTCACATGACCTAACTGGTGATTAGTACAATTCATCTTCCATGAAAGCAGAGATTTAGGACTTTCCAGGGAATTAGTTCATCTATTCCATGTCATGTGACCATGAATAAGCCAATGAGCATCTAGAATACATTTGAGGTATATAATAAAATAAAATAATCTCAAAAATATGTTAAATCATACAACAAAATAATCTATGTTGATGCATATAAAAGACTTGTAAAGCCAGATTCACTTCTATACATAAGGAATTAAAGGCAGGTCTTCAAAGTTCCTTTATAGGTATACAATCGTTTCGATATTATACATATTAAGTTTAACAGTGGCTTACTAATCTAACATAATACTGGATTGTTGAAGGCTCTTCTGGAAATCCATGTTCACCACATTACAACATTGTTTAAAGTGTGCGCCCGACCTGGCTACGTATATAACAGAGTTTATACTGGCGGATTAGACTAGTTCATTTTTTATATGTGTGTGAAAGCTTTCTCTTATTTGCGTTTTTTTTCGTTTAGTACGGTTTTTTATAATTGCCGAGGTCATATAACCGGGATAAAACAATGATTATCGTTGACTGCGCACACACAAAACATTTACGTCGAGTGAACAGTGTTGTTAAAAACAACAAGCTTTAGAATACAAAGCCCAGTAGTGTGATAATAAGCTGTACACTACCACTACAATGTACATATTAGGGCTCATAAAGAGTTGTTGTGTTTGTCACTTTTAAATTTTACATTTCAAAATTGCCATTTTACATGTCATAATTTCTTGGTTTCATTCTTTTCGCCGATCAAAACATTGTAAAACAATAAATCGTCTGTTACGTATAATCAATTTTGTTCAGTTTTGATTAGTTGTCAGAATGAAGTTACGTTCATCTGAATCCATGTTTCAAAACAAAAATCAATTTTCTTCACTTCAAAATACTTCAGTGAGATGAATGCTCGGAATTGTCGTTTGCAATAACTTATTGTCGTATTCTTTCTTTTATCTACTCGATAGAAGCATTTAGTCGTACATTTGATGCCAGGTCACCTTCTCGCGAACCTCTTGGGGAGCCCCACATTTGTGTCTGTACTCATGGAAGTAAATTCCCCGGTGTAGCCGAGAGCCACAAACTTTCAACAGGTTCGAAATGGCCAATTTCTCTCATATATACTCATATTTTATTAATTATCACCTACAAAGTATTGCTAATAACTATATGTAATTTCAATAAGGAAACTTATCTGGCTACATGTAAATTCAATATCAACACTAGATGTTCGCTCAACACGTCCTGGCTTACCTTGTAATGACAAACCCTGGGTTTTCGCTATTTATAGTTTATTAACACCTGGACGCATGCGCATTTTATAGTTTATCAGGCACTTTAAAGGGTGACGCATATCGTTTAGCAAATCGAACGCTCGTTTCTGGTGTTGCTCACCGTTTAGTATAAAAGGCCCGATCCCGGAATAATACTCAAGGGTTCACAGGCTCGAGGTCGTTGTGTCAACACCTCTAACTTTTATATAGCATAAGTATATTATAGATCGTCACACATTTATAAAAGGGTGATTTTTATTTTGACAAATCAATTCCACATTTATGGGTGTAGTTTCAGGATCTTCTATTTGTGTATAATAAGGAAAAATTGGCATCTAAATTTCCCCATAACGTAATAGCACACAGCTTGGCATATATGAAATACCCTACCAATGAAACAAAGCAGTTCTAATACAAGGATTTATATTGGCTGTTGTACATGTATTCTTTGAACACAATCACTCTTTGGATAATGTTTTCAAAATCATTATAAACGGATTACTTTAAGACAATTTCAATAAACTGGATTTTACAGAACTCCCCTTATTTCTTAAAAATGGACTGATCCAGTTGATTCGCCTGGAGCCGCCATATTGTTTTTATACGGGAAGATTATCGGAACCCTTTAAGTACAAGAGATCTAGTCAACATTATGGAAATTAAATATATTGAGAAGTCATTATAATCAGATATTGCCAATGAAATGCCTACACCATCATAGATGCATATGCTAAAACATGCTTGAACCACATTAGAGGTATTAGCATTCTAATATTCATTTATGTATTAAATGAATTGTTCCTAATTTAGTCTCAATGCAATACTAAATGCCTATGTTTGAACGGGAGTCACATTTAGCATAACATTCAATAAGGATGATTCTGACATATATGGATTTTTGCACTGTACTGGCTCAATGCTATTTCATTTGCAGAATGAAATGCATGGGGTCTCGTGTTGTTTGCATAGACTTGTTGCTATTGCACATTTCAGGCAGCTACACTCGCTTACTAAATCTTGTGGCACTAATCTCAGATTCTGAATTGGCAGCAGGTATCCATCCTTCAGTCCATATCCATACTGTCGAGGATCAAGGGGAATGTAGTCAATATTCAATGCATGCACCATCTGGTAGGTTGCCAAGAAAGATCGCTTTATATGATCCTGTAACAGATGAGATGTTGGTGGAAGTGCATTGAGGGCTTTTCCTGTTTCATGATGATACACCCAATAACGCAGGTCATCCATATTCTGGAATTCACCTTTTTCTTTCCAAACTTGAACAAGAAAATGTTCAGCCTGTTGAGATTCCATTTCGTCTGTTGGATTCCTGCCAAATTCTGATAGCAAGTTTGCATCAGCTTTTAGGGCGGCTGACTTGGTTCCAAACTTACTGGTAACATCACAACCTGTAAGCGCATGCACAGCAGGGAGAGTGGCACACACAAGTGGTCCTAATTCTCTTGACAATGCATGAATTGGAATGTACCTAGCCCGGGCACCAACACCTACCCTCTGCCATATTTCTAACAGTCCAAATGCTGTGAAATGGTGTAACAGAAGAACTGTTACATCTGTGTCGTTAGACAGTACAATAACACGCTGATATCCTTGAGATGAAGCGTCGGCTGCATGTGGAATGAGTCTGACATCTGCTTCTTCATGCTTAAGTATTGGAATAGCTCTTTCAGGTGTACTGAAGCTTATGCACTCTTCTTCCACACAACCAATGGTTCCACTTACCACAAAGACTTTCTCTGGTACAGTTCCTGCTAGTTCTCTCACCCTTTCCCCTCAAAAGATGCTGCAATTTTGCTTTATTAGAGCCACTGTTCCAGAAAAAGTCCATCTTCGCTGGCAGTGGTGTCTTCTCTGTTATTTGGCGTAGTTCAATGGCTTTCGCCCCTTTCGCACGTCTCTTACGTTCAGAATCCTTAACTGAGCCATCTACATATGAGTCACAAACAAAATCTATTTTTGTAGCATGCATTAGATTTGCCTTCATCATTATGTTCTGTATCCCTTTGTCTATAAGTTCACCAAATGTTTGTGACCAAAAATGTGGTATCTCTGAAGTCAGTTTTCATAAATTGATGTATTATGGTCTGTTAGAAAGGTCTTCTTACATTTTAACAATGGATATTATATCAAATATGACCCACAAAAGACTTGTTGTCTAATAAATCTGAAAATTCCAGAATGATTAGATATGATTACATTAGACTTCATTATGAGATATGTACTAAGTTGAAAGTTTATGTATAAAATATGTAGAGTGCTGGATTCTAGCAATTAATGAACTACATTGTCAAGTAACAATTGAAGATGTTTTAAATGCATTGATTTGCTTTCTATCAATACACATTTTTAACTATATGCTGCAAAATGAAAACATTGACCACGCCCACTTTCTAGGGGTAGGGCACTATAAAGGCATATAAAAAATAAAAAATAATACATTATCATTATCATAGTTATATTACAATATCAAACTAAGTTTGAACTAGTTTTTAGAAAACTATTTAAAGCTATTTAAGCTCCCATCTTAAGCTTGAAGCTACAAATATAAAATAGGCGAGACTTAAAAATGACTAAAATTGCATATTTTTCCCCTATTAATTGCAATATTTCTGGGACTAATACAAATATCTGCCTATTACTTTAGGATATTATTCAACTCTGGACTAGTAATGTGTGCTGTAGAAAACAGAACAATAGCAAGTATATCCTTCATGTTATGAAATAATCTTATAGTACCCCTGAATTCATAGGGGTTGAGGTCTAATTCGGCCGTAAAAATTGTTTTTACCACTCTAAAGCCCATCACCTTATATTTTCTTACACCTACTAGGTTACTCTAACATACTATATTGCCAAAAGTTACTTCTTGCAAACTTCCGGCAAAAGTGTGCCAGCATCTGATATATAGCGTATATCTTTACATTTTAATACTTATAGTTTCAATAGGTCATGGGCTTTCAATTGAATGCCCATAAATAGGTATATCATGTTGTGAAGAATTTAAAGAATGTTCAGCAATTGCAATAGGTGAATAATCTTTGTGAATTGTAACTCTAAGAATGACATCATTTAAACAATATGTGACATGCAAGGAGGATTGCCAGTCATTATTCAAATTTGATACTCTGTTGCCCGGCGTGGAACAATTGAGTAAAAATATTTCAATAAAGTTCTCTTTGGACCAAGTACTATTCGTTATATTTTATTTCGTGGTGATATTCAAGTTCATTGGCAGTTCTAGTCTTCAAAATATGAGTAACTTGATTTTGTTACCAAAATGGTTGACGCCGGGCAACGGAGTATCGAGCTTGAATGATTTACTGGTTTTGGTCTGGTAGTATTATTTCGAAATGGTGACAAACCTGCATAGAACTGTTGAATAGTAAGCTTCACCAGCATGGGCTGCCCACGCTAACAATGCACTGCAATTGATATGTGAGTAAGGATAAATATGGAAAATACAGGTACATGTATGCAAAGATGCCCCTCTATTGTCCAGTGGTAATTTCTATTGAGTTCTACTGCATAGCTCCTTTATTATAGTTAAGCTATATTTAAAGTAACTATGGTTTCTTGTGCGCCCGTTGGTAGCGAAATATGGTATATGGTATGGTGCACCGGTTCACGATGCAATGAGGGAAACCGCTCTTCCAAGCCGCCAAGATTATGAGCGCTGTGCCAATGCCGTGCGTCATGGGAATTTTAGAGAATTTGATCGCTATATAATTTTGAAATGGCATTTTGATACTAAAAACGTTACAACATTAGTGTCAGAAGTTGGCAAATCCCAGTCACGTAGTGTTCATGTACAACTACATATATGTCTGGAGTGATCCCCATTCAATTCTTGTTTCTCCAAGAGATGCTAACATTTTTTGGACACTGTCATTTGTGAATCTGATAAAATAAGTGAAATCTGCATAGGTAGTCAGAGAACAGTTGGGGAAGAGACCAAACCTCGGGCCAGCCAGACCCGGGGCCAGACCCCTGGACCACTGTGACGTACAACTCCCGGGTAAATATTTACTTACATTGTAGGCAAAAGTCCGCCAATGAGATTATAAATTGGTATAAGTAGACTAGGAGTGATTGCCCTTCCCAATCCGATGTCGTAGGCACCTATCTGGAATATTTAACGTGAATGCATAAGAAAGCGTATCCCCGGGAAAGCCCGGTGAAACTTTACTGAAAGGTTGAAGTTCAATATTTCCACTTGGATTTACAATACATAGCAATAAGTATATTTCTCGTAAAGCATACATCTCTGTTGTTTGATCTGTAGATAATATAAACATTGACCTTTACTCACCGTGACTATGCCCATCCCGTATGGAACTAGCGCAATTGCTGCCCAAGAAGGCATCCGGAAATAATCATTTTTCGACATATTAAAAGCGGAAGCTGAATTGCGTTTCGTTCTGTGTAGCCTCGATCCAAACCCGGAAATGAAGTGCAAACAAAGAGAAATTTTATAAAAATAAACACTTCATCACAATATAGGAAGAATATATGGACGTTTGAATGTTGTATCTATGCTACGGTAAGTGTAAATCTCTGGTTTTTCAGTCAGGATGCAATTTTAGTCACAAAATGAGACTAAAGAACAAATCTCATGATTGAAATTGAATCACTCAGATTTTTAATTTTTTGAAAAGGTACTCAAGATTCAGTTTCAACAAAGTCAACAAACATTGGAGACCTAAGGAGAATTGGCTCCAAGGGACACATCTCTATATTTTCCAGCAATGAAAATGTCACAGTGTTATTTTGTTGTTATTTTCTGAAAGTTGCCTTTGTGGTGTATTCAGTAAAGTTAAATCTTTTATGTTGGCAACAAGTTCATATGGTTAAGATAAGGAAATGATGTGATGTAACCACATATCTACTTACCAGTATGTTCTCAGCCATCCTGCGGACTAGTAGGTCATATTTTTATTTCTGTCAAACCAGACTATGGAGGCAGTTCTCTCAGGAAGTAAAAATTAATTGAACAAGGCACAGACGCTAACAATATCGTACCTAAAACACAGCAGTGTGACAGTGAAGAATTTAGGACGGAAAGTCCAAAATGGCCACCTTCAAATTTACCCAGAATGCCCAAAAACTAATCAGTTCTTAACTTTGATACGTAGAAACATCCCTGAAAAATTCAGATGAATCCATCAAATGGTTTGGCTGGAAACCTGTAGACAAGTCTTGAAAGTGAAGATTTTAGGACGGAAAATCCAAAATGGCCACCTTAAAATTAACCCAGAATGCCCAAAAACTAATCAGTTGTTAACTTTGATACGTAGAAACATCCCTGTAAATTTCAAATGAATCCGTCAAATGGTTTGGCTGGAAACCTGTAGACAAGTCTTGAAAGTGAAGATTTTAGGACGGAAAATCCAAAATGGCCACCTTAAATTTTACCCAGAATGCCAAAAACTTATCAGTTCTTAACTTTGATACGTAGAAACATCCCTGAAAATTTCAGATGAATCCGTCAAATGGTTTGGCTGGAAACCTGTAGACAAGTCTTGAAAGTGAAGATTTTAGGACGGAAAATCCAAAATGGCCACCTTAAAATTTACCTAGAATGCCCAAAAACTAATCAGTTCTTAACTTTGATACGTAGAAACATTCCTGAAAATTTCAGATGAATCTGTCAAATGGTTTGGCTGGAAACCTGTAGACAAGCTGAAAAGTGAGACGCCACCCGCCCGCCGCCCGTCAAGCTGACTACAATATCGTACCTTTATTAGGTACGATAAAAATTCCATTTGACGTCAATATCTCTTAAAGCAGTTCGTTCAGAGTAATTCTACCTCAATCCTTCATGAGTTTGATACCAATCTGCCGAAATGTAAATGCCTGTTTTAGTCTCTTGTTTTAAACATCTTGTTTTGTTCAAAAAACGCCACTGTTGGCTTCTACGGTACTTATTTTGCCATAATGTGGTATCAATTTACATTTATATTACAAAATTAGCGATTTGGGTCAAAAATAGTTCCCACATGGACAAGTTTATTGGGCATTGGCCAATATTCAAAATGGTAGCAAACGTGACTTACAATAAATCGGTGCTAATATCTCAAAGAGTAATCTGACTCAATATAATTTTAGGTAGATTAATCTGACCTCTAGATGAAGTAGTACATTTTGACATATAGCACAATGGGAGCAAGGGTTTCACAGTTTGTCACTTATGCATATATGTGAAAAATATGTTTGGAATTTTCAAAATTCATGTTTGATTATAGTACTTGCACCTCACGTTGATTAAGAAAATAATGTGACCTACTTTTAAAATAAGCATTTTTGTGTGTATCATACATAATTATCATAAGAATGTTTATGAAAGATAAATTTCTTATATTATAGATATCCTTTGTTATAAAGAAATGAAGCAATTATGTTAGTAACTGCCAGAAATAAGTGGAACCATGGGCTCTATCAGAGATGGTGGTAGAGCCCATGGTGGAACCAAAGGTCCCCGGGAACTTAAGAATTGGCAGTAAGGTATGCGATGATTGAAATGAGGCATGATTGCTCTGAACGAACTGCTAGGAGATTTCAACAAAATGAAATTATTTTTTCGATTGATTTTTACTTCCTGAGAAAACTTCAGAGTCAGGTTTGGCTGAATTCACAATGTTGTATTGGGCGAGTGATGACATAGAACATACTGGTAAGTATCACATCATTTCGTTATTTTAACCATATGAACTTGTTGCCAACATAAAATTTTTTATTTTAGTATGTCAGACTGAATGAGATTGCAAATACAGCTCTCCAGATGCAGTCCAGTTGTTACATTAATATGAGTATCACATATACAATGTATGTTCATATTCTCTTCAATTTCAGGGGATAGCATTAGTGGAAAAAATGTTACAGTAGAGCTGTCGTGGTTATAGAAATACATGGCAACTGAGCTACAACATGGCTATGTGGGCGATATCACTTGCGATTCTCACAGTGACGTCTCTTCTTAGGCAAACAGGTTAGTGCAAAGTTACTTTTGAAAGGATTTTAATAATTCGGATACATCTTTTATTCTGTTTTTTTTTAAATTACATATAAACTTGGAAAATCAAACCCACTTTGAGAATATGTCACTACAAATGGTTTTTGGCCTCAATGAATTTACGATGACATGTCTGTGGGATCTGTCAGTGAATCACAGAGAAAAACTCAACCTATAATAAGTGAAGGCTCTGGTAAGGCTCTGTATGGTAACTCTTGTCAGAATTGAATTATTCTATTATATCTTTCACTATAATTATAGTAGTATGGTGAATGTATGTATCATTATAGTTATATTTTGTGTTTTATGGTTCATCTATGCAGAGAGATCCTGATCTGCATTGTATGCCCCTCCCATTCTTGCATGATGTGTGATACAGTATTTTCGCCTCCACTCACCACTTCCCACTCCCCACCCTCCAGCATGGTCAATTATATCTTTGATCCTGGATAATATCAATACTGATATGCCAGGTCTCTGGAGCATATTGCCTTTTGCCAATGCTATGTTAGATGACATTTCTATATACGACCAATGTGACAACTTTGTCTTCAATGCTAAAGATCTTAATAACATTGCAAACGACAAGGATGATATTAATCAATTAGACTCTCAATTAGAAACTAATATGAATTCATGTAAATATCATGAAAACTTAATTAGTGTAAACAATGACCTTAGAAATTCATCAAATGATGAACTTACAGTTTTACATGTTAATGCAAGGAGCCTCAATGCAAATAAATCAGCCTTATATGGCTTGATGGCACAATTTGAGAAAGACTTTTCGGTAATTGGTATTTCTGAAACTTGGCTTAATAGTAATATTGAATCATTATCTTATCATTATAAATATGAATCCTTTTTTGACCACAGAGATACTAACGGTGGCGGTACTGCTTTGTTTGTCCGTAAAGGTTTAAACTGTAAAATTAGACCAGACTTAAAATTAAATCACAATGATTGCAACTCCACAACTATTGAAATACTCAACCCCAATTCAAAAAACATCTTAGTGTCATGTATTTACAAACCACCTGACGTTAATATCAACAATTTTAATGAAAAATTTGAAGAATTTCTTCGCTCTTTATGTTCTGAGGACAAATCAATCTATTTAATGGGTGATACTAATATTGACTTGCTTAAGGTAGAACACCATAATCCGTCAAATGATTTTATCAACTTGTTATTTTCATATAGCTTATTTCCTTTGATCTTTAAACCTACTAGAGTTACACCTCATTCAGCAACCTTAATTGACAACATCTTCACTAATGTCCCAAATATAAAATCAGCAGGTATACTAGTTCAATCAATTTCTGACCACCTACCCATTTTTGCCATTACAGAAAAAAATGTAAAATCAACTATGACTAAAGATATACACTACAGATTAATAAATGATAACTCTATAAGTAATTTCAAACGTAATGTACGAATGATTGACTGGAGTGATGTTACTGAATGTCAAGATACTAATGAAGCTTATTCAATTTTCAATAACAAATTATCAATCCAATATGAACAGGCCTTCCCTGTTAAATCCAAAAATGTCAAGCAATTTAAAAACAACGGTAAACCTTGGCTCACATCTGGCATAATAACTTCTTGTAAGACAAAAAATAAACTTTACCTAAAATATCTTAAAAACTCAACGCAGGAAAATAATCAAATTTATAAAAATTATAAGAATAGATTGAAACATATTATGAGGATTGCTGAAAGAAAATATTATCAATCTAGGTTCTCAGAAGTATCATCTAATATTAAAAAAACTTGGGAAATTTTGAACGAAATTATGCAAAGAAAAAAGAAAAATTACAAGCCTCTACCTACCTCATTTACAGAAAATAATAAAACAATAACAGGTAAGAAAAATATAGCCAACGGATTCAACAACTTTTTTTCAAATGTAGGGCTTAATTGTGCAAAAAATGTAGGACAATCCAACTATTCACCTGATACTTTTTTGAATAAAATGAATAGAGTAAATAATTCCATATTTCTTACTCCAGCCAATCATACAGAAATTGTTAAAATTATCACGCAGCTATCTGACTCAGCAGCTGGGCCAGATAATTTTAAACCTATTGTTATAAAGGAATGCAGTGAATTTCTAGGCTTTCCAATTATGCATGTTATTAACCTTTCATTTTCATCTGGAGTATTTCCAGATAAACTTAAATTCGCAAAAGTAATTCCAATCCACAAAAAAGACAGAACAGATGTATTTAACCATTATAGACCTATCTCTCTCTTATCAGTCTTTTCAAAAATCTTTGAGAAATGTATATATATTCGAACTTTTGATTTTCTTGAAAAACAAAATGTATTTTATGCCCACCAATACGGATTTAAGAAAAATCACTCAACTTTCATGGCACTTTTAAAATTTGTTGAAACCGTACGACTTTCTATTGATAAAAAGAAACTTTGTTTAGGAATTATGTGTGACCTTTCAAAAGCGTTTGATACTTTAAACAATACTATTCTTTTGAAAAAACTAGATCACTATGGCATAAGAGGTACTGCTCTCAAATGGTTCCAAAGTTATCTCTCAGATCGATCTCAAATTGTAGAAATTGATGATACAACCTCAGATATAGCCAATTTTACCTGTGGAGTGCCTCAAGGCACAATACTGGGCCCATTACTTTTTATTATTTACATTAACGATATCTACAAATGTTCAGAGAAAGCAGAAATGTTTCTTTACGCAGATGACACAAATATTCTCTTTTCTGGTGATAATCTTGATGAAATCAATTCTACTGCAAATAAAGAGCTATCTATTATAAATGAATGGTTTAAATGCAACAAACTCGCTCTCAATCCAAACAAAACCAACTTCATTATTTTCAAAACTGCTCAAAAAGAAATAGATTACAGCAAAGTCAATCTCACAATGAATAACGTCCCACTTGAAAGAAAATCAGTTTGTAATTTCCTCGGAACACTTATTGATGAACATTTATCATGGAAAGCCCACATTAACTATGTTGAAACGAAAATCTCAAAGACTTTGGGAGTTATTCACAGAGTCAAACACCTTTTAGACAAAAAGAGTTTAAAACATATTTATTATTCCTTAATTTATTCATATTTAAACTATAACCTTATTGTATGGGGGAACGTTCCCCCATCTTCTTTAAATAAAATTCACCGTTTGCAAAAACAATTTATAAGAATATATGATACAAATTGTAAATTAAGAGATCACACAGCACCATTCTTCAAAAATGCTAACATTCTTAATATATTTCAAATTTTTAAAGTCAGTATCCTGACATATCTTTTCAAATGTATCAAAGGCACTGACCCAACATCCAAAAACCAATTCAGTTATTACTTCACTCCAAACAATATTATTCATAGACATGAGACTAGACAACAATTCAAACTCAGATCAGCAACTTTTAGAACAAACATTGGCAAATATTCCATCAGTAAGCAGGGACCAGATTTATGGAATATATTACCTGATGAAGTTACTAAGTGCAACTCTATACCTCTTTTCAAGAAAAAGATCAAGTCATTTTTGATCAATCAATGATAACAATCTCCAATTAGCTATTCACTTATGCTGTCTACCTAGTAGCTATTGTTATCGTTCTTTCTTTTTCTGCTCATTGTTTTTATTCCATCATCTAATTGGCAAAGCCAACATATATCATCGCCTATCATTTTTCAAAGCACTTAGCCTTATTCGAATATACTGCTCAGAGACTGTAACTGGCAACCCAGTTTACTTTCCATATTGTTAAGACCATGCTGACGGGTGGGGGATGGGGGTGGGGAGTGCGAGGCTGGAGATACATAATTTACACAACACTGCTTGTCATGTTCATCTTCTCTGTGCGGATAATATGCCCATTAGGGTGTCATCCGCCTTATCTGTATGTTTCACCAGATGTTTGAAAATAAATAAATGAAATGAAAATGAAAGGGTTGCAATGTATTGATTATCTTAAATGCACAATGATTATATGTCATTTAGCCCAAGGTTAAAAGTCAACTGTTTCATGAGCAATCTTCATTATTAATTACAACTAAAAGTCTAGCACTTGGCTAATGTGTTTGACAAAAATGTCTCATATTATGTTATAATTAAAACAATGAGGGTGCTAAAGGTAAATTACTTGTTTAGTGGCAAAAACGTATTTAACATACAGGGTGTCTCAAAAAAATGTACCCAAAAGTATATTAAGAGCAAAGATAAACCAATCAATATTTTCAGACATTGTTTGCATGGTCATGTAGCCAAAACATGAAAGTTTTCTCCCCAATACACCATTTTTATTTCAGTCTTGCCTTTTTGATGCTTTAACCCTTTATCTTTTACACCACATAATCGATGTAACCTCATATTTCGATGACAGCCTGTATCCTTACTGCTTCATTGTTCATCACATTTGATAATAATTCTCTTTGGATGTTGCCCTTAAGTTGTTTTAGGTCTTTTTGCTTGGAATGAGCATTAAAACCCTCCTTCAAATAGCCACAGAGAAAGATGTTTGAGGATGACCATGGCAGAACAAACACAGATAATCAGGTCAATTATCGGCAAATAATTCAGGAGTTACCTTCCAGAGTTAGGCAGGCTAGCCTGGAGACCAAATGATATCCAAATGAAAACACAGTGGTCTCAAATTGATACACACAACAAAGGCTACACTAGAATCCCCACCAATGCAGTTTCTTGAACCTCTGACCTCTCTGTATAAGGGGGCTATAAGACATTGTGAGGGCCTCCCTATTCACCATATTTGACGGCCCATACTTTTTTTCTGAGGCTATCTGAAGGAACATTTTTATGCTAAACCCAAGCTAAGAGACCAAAAACAACTTAAGACCAGAATCCGAACAGAAACCAAAACATTCCACCAGAAATATCAAATGTGATGAACAATGTAGTAGTAAGGATGCTGACTGTCATCGAAATATGAGGTTACATTGAATATGTGGTGTAAAAGGTAACGGGTTGAAGTATCAAAAAGGCAAAACTGAATTGAAAACTGTGTATATGGGAAAAAACTTTCATCTTTTATCTACAAGACCATGCAAAAAATGTCTTATAATATTGATTGGTTTGTCTATGCTGTTGACATACTTTTGGGTACATTTTTTTGAGACACCCTATAATGTATATGTACCAAAACAACAAATTCTCTTCCTATTTGCACTAAAATTGCAAAAAAAGGAAATCATTGTGTTAATTTAAAATTTTGGTTTTTCCACGGCCACATTAAGTTCTTACACATCTTTATTTTCATTGCCTTAAAGGTCATAAAAAAGTCTCATTGATCAAACATTTTTTCTTGCCTTTAAGGTTTTTTTCTCTGAGCTTTACATTTACTTTTCCATTTGTTATTTAAGAAATTTTAAATGAAAACTATGATCTCTTTGTCAACTTTTTGTTTACAAAGAAATGCAAAACAGAGAATCCTCCACATGTGGCCTAAATATCAAATACATATTTCCCCTTGGGCGCAATAATGTGGGAAAATCAATAAGCTATTAAACATTTTGTATGAGAATTGATTTAACGAACTTGATGCATAAAAAATCTTTCATCATATCATAATATCCTATTCTACCGTACCAAATACATTAAATATCAGTTATGTCATGCCTATGTGTTCATGATTTTCTCTTATTTTTACAAATCAATATACATGTATTGAAATAATTTTTCGCTTTAGGTATTTAATATGTTTGGGAATGGGAGAGGTTAACTAGGTCTACTATGTATGTCCTCTTGTCATAATATATTTAGAATGAATAACTTTTAATTTGAATAAAAATAAATGCATCATGGGGATTGTGGAATGATCTGAATGATTTTTAAAAATTTAAAAAAAGTTGTAATTTATTTTCAGCTTCATCTGCCTACAAGACATGCCAGTTCAAGGGGTTCACACTGGAAAGCTGCAGATACTATGTTGATGGCCAATATGTTGACATTGCAGCAACCATCAATACATGTGTACAGCCTAATGATGTCAAAGTCAATATTGCTGTAAGTTAAACTTATGTAAAAAAGTATATAAGTAATTGTTCCATGATCAGAATGACATTAAGTTTATAAAGCACAATCATGATTTTGCTATATAGGCGACTCACAATCCGCCATATTAAATAGCAGCCAAAATTTCACACTGCCCAATTCAGCCCAATCCGCCAAATTAAAGGATTTTTTGAAGTTTTCTTGTCTCCTCTCTTGTAATTTCATTTTTATTTTTATATGTTTTACTTTAGATGGCATCCCAGGCTACATGGACCCACACTTTTGTCAACAAGAATGAAATGAAGGAAGTGCCAGGGTTTGCTCACCAGGTGTCTCTTCAGTTGTTTCTAAATCATGATGTCATAGGACAACTAAAAATTGAGGTAAGCAAATATTTATAAGTGATTAAAATTGTTAGTTTTGCCTTGGCGAATTTGTAAATTAGGGAGGACATAAGAAAAAGAAAAATGAGAAAAGTGATCAAAATACTGGACTCCTGGTAATTTTCACGTGCTACTATATTTCGCTCTTTTCGCCGCTAAATTTCAAAATCGCAAAAATGTGAAACATAATTCATATATTAGTTGCAGTACAGTACACATTAAATTTCAGATCAAAATAGGGAGAAACATTTGTATTATTTAAAGAAATTCTAAGATATAATGTCAAATCAATTACATCCAAGGACAAGACCAAACAAATTCTTATACTTTGACTAAGCAACCTGGTTTTTGATTTAATAATCAACTCAAAAATAAGCAGATATCAGGCAAATAAGTAACATATTTTTAAGATGATGAAACAGATTATAAACGAAGTATGTTCTCTTTTTTCAAACTCTGCTATTCGATTAAATTTTAAATGCTTGTTAATGATCTTCAATTGATTTCTATGATGTCTATCAGGAATGTTTAGACTTTTTTAAGGTTCAAACATCATCTTTGAATAAATCTTCATGCATATTTCAAAAATAGATTCAACGAAAATTTTTATTTTCAACCATTTTATCCTCTACATATATATTGCAGTGTCACTTTAACAACACACATGTTTGAAGGTATTTGCTCTCTTTTCCAGGCCAAATTCATTGTGGATAGTGCCCCATTGTTTCCTTTCATCACAGATACAGTTGCCATACCAACTAGTCCCAATTGTTTTACCCCTCTTGGTAAGTAATGAACATCATATGACACAAAAACTCAATGATATGCATAGTACAGGGTGTCCCGAAAGTATGGGGCCCCTATAGGCAGACATATTCCACTGTCCTCATGGTGTGTGTCATATATCATTTTAAAGCTTATCCAAAGTTACATTGATTCACTGTTCACTTTTTCCAACTCAATATCCATCCGACCCAAAAAGAATTGCTGCTGTTAAGATGGCCCGAGGAGGACACATTGACTATTGATTTGGTGGAAAATTGAACTTAATATTGACCAAACACTAAATTTTGAAATGCCTTTAATTTTTTCACATTTGAGAGTTGAACCATGATACTTGGCGAATTAATGTAACTTTGATAAGCTTTAAAATGAAATATGACACATACTCTGACAACACTGGTATATGTCTGCCTAGGGGGGCCCCATACTTTCGGGACACCCTGTATATGACCCATTTTCCCCATTCTCTTTGACATAACCCATAACATAAAATGAGCAACACATAAGCCTATGGCATTATAAAATTTATGACACATATAAAAAGATACCGAAGACTGAGTGATTGATAATGTAAGCTTTGATGTTTATGTTTGACAAGTGTAGTAACAATAATTTAGAACGGCTTATGAAAAGAACAATGCGTTGGGGATCTTGAACATAAAATCCAGTGAGTATTGTATATTGTATATTAACCCTTAGATATTTCTTGAAATATTTCCAATAGCCATTTTAAATGGAATGATTTCTGTTTCCAGGTGGAACAATAGGACTTGTGATTCTCATCATTTTTATCATCCTTGTCATCATGATTATCGTCTCTATTGTTTGTTTTGTCATCATAAGACGTAGGCGATGTTATAATCCAGAGCATCTTATCACCAATGAGCAATCCGATCCAAAAGACATTCAAGATGACTCGTATACCACAACTGTCATATCTAATGATACTTTAGCACTTCCAAAGATACAAATTGAGCTGGTGAGTGAACAGAACGAGGAAACAAAAGACATGGATATATATAAAGGTGAAGTCAATACTGATAAAGAGCTTAATAGAAATGAACAGCCGCATGCTCAAAAAGGTGATATTGTGCCTGAAAAAGAAGACATGTCAGTCCCGTCCAAAGGGAAATTCCATGGCACCAATGGAAATTTCCATGATAATGATGCTAGTGGAGAATTCCGTGACCCTTATGGAAAATGCCCTAATACCAATGGAATATTCCATGGATCCAATGGAAAATTCCATAACAATGACACTAATGGAAAATTCCATTATAATCAGAATTCCAAAGAAAGTTGTCAGGAAAATGGTGCAGTGGGTGGCATGCCTAATACACCTAAGAAAAAGCATAGGAGTAAAAGGAAAAATGTTCCCCAATCTCCTAAACATCACAAAACCTCTCATAATAAGCAATTCATGAAAGCAGGTCCAAGTATAGAAAGCATCAAAGAAGATGATGCAGAAATTGAAGGAATTAAAACAGTTGAGGTATGCACATAGTTGAATGAGGCTTGCATTAGTGCCTTATTTGCAATCTGATTCCATCAGTTTCTGCTGAGGCAACATACATAACTCATGTAACATTATCTAACCACAATATAAAGTATTATTTTATCAAAATGATCAATGAATAACTATTCACAAGAATATCAATGCTCTATAAAGTGCATAATCTATTAAATTCTGCTGAAGTTAAAAACAGGGTCCAAAAATGTTGACAGAATGTGTACATGTGTTAAATACATTTTGTATGATATTTCCATGATACATACTTTCATTACTCATGGTCATGAGTATGTACAAAAACTATCATGAAAAGAGAGCAGAGACATTTTTATCATCAGACTACAAACATGTATTTTGGGAATTATAGTGATCTCAATTAGTATTAGACAGTATTAGGTAAGAGGAGGGAAACCCCAGAGCTTAGGAGATGACAGACATAATTATTACATCTCTTACCTACCACCTTTGTTTAGTCGAATTTTCACTGGCTTATACCCAGTGTGCACACCTTAGCATATTTCTTATTTGACCAATCAGCAACGATGTCATCTCAATACACATTTACACTAGGCCTATAGATGTTTGTCATCTCTGAACCATGGGATTTTACCCCTCTTGAATTAGGTGTTTATTATTTTTTATAGATGTTCCCATTTTACATTGTTTTCTAATTGCCAAAGTTTAACAGCTGATTATGTTTTATAGCATAAGTTGAGAAATATGTACTGTACAGTAAAAGTTGAGTATGTGGAATCCTCATCATAATTACCAAGTTGTTCCTTGTATACAGGTTCTCTTTACAAAGTAGATAGGTGTTCCTTACAGATATGTGTTCTATCTGTCAGGTTTAACTGTACGGTAGTTCCAAGATGTACACTTCAGTGTAAGGTCATTTGAAATTAAACCAAGAAAAAGGAGTTGTGAGAGAAAAGTTGGAGAAAAAGTTCTGGTTGACAAGTGTATAGCAGAAATCCTGTAAAAGATAAGAATCTGCAGGAAAAATGGTACAATTCTTTCTGATAGATATGAAAAAAACAAAACCTTTCAGTCTGCAATATCAATATTTGTTGCATTTGATATTTTACAAAAATACTTTATACACATCTCTGATACAGTTAGGCGCAAGTAGTTTATTTTAAATCAAGTAAGAAGAGTTGATGAAAAATTAACCATATTTAAAAATTGTTGAGTTGTCTAAAGCAAGGCTTGTAAGGTTCCGAAGCTAGGATGTATGTGACTAGTAACAAGAAATTTCAGCCTTACCATTATTATTGAACATATAATGAGTTGTACATTTTATTTATTCATGTATGTGCTAAGATACTAATTTGCAATATATCTACTTGAAACAAAATGTTTATGTAATACCTTCCCTTGGATATATGATATGTCCCTATATGTGAATGATATTAATTCTATTAATGAGTTTGTGTAAACACGAAACTGGTTGTGAATTATACTAATTTGCAATAATATATTTTTACATTGAAACTGCATTTTAATTATTATGATGTATTGTAACCTCCATCACTTTTGTGACTGGCTTTCAATGTTTCATTGGTGTTTAGCGTCTGTAACATTTTTTTAACAATTTTTCTTGGCATTACCTTTTGTTATATACCTTTGAATGTACTTCATTCTTTTTTTAATATTTGCTAGTTAAATTGAATTATGTGCATTAGTTTAATACTACATATTATTTTGATACATTTTATTAAATCATTGTGATGATCTAGTGTGAAAGACCTTTGTACAATCAAAGTTACACTTCTTTGGAATTCTACATAGAAATTAACATTATCTTGGAATTTTCCATTTGTGCAATGGAATTTTCCAGAACTCTGAAAATCGTGTATGTCATCTTAGTGATTTATGTTATAGTGATATTATAAAAACCTCAGGCAAGATTTATATTTCAATTGTAAAGGCTAAAATATAAATGATTTATAATGACTTGTATTGAATAAGCTGAAACCAGTGTTTATTTGGTTATCTTTATAACAATTATATGTATTGAGATTGAATTGAATTTTAAGAAGGATTTACAGAGTTCTGGAAAATTCCATTACACAAATGGAAAATTCCGAGATAATGTTAATTTCTATGTAGATTTCCAAAGAAGTGTAGTGAGAATTTGTAACTACTTTTTAACATTGATGACTATAACCTTTATATGGTTGATGGGTGATTTTAGATGCTATAAGGTCCATTGTTGAGATTCATATTAGTGAAAATCCTTTTTACAATTTTACTTTTTAGTTCCTGGGTGATGACATATATATAAACACACAAACCAGTTGATGGTATTGAATAAATCGGTATATGGTTGGGTGATATATCAAAATGATTGGTAACGATATGGTGAACTGAATTCAACAATGTTTTTCCCTTAAATTAATCATTGAAAACATTCCTGTAATGGTCCTTAATGCTTCGACTGATTGACAACAATTTAATGCAAAAATTATTTATATATATTTTATAGAACTGTTTTTGTTCACATTCTTTGTTTTTAGTGCAATTGTTTTTGTTCCTTTTTCCAAATGTTGAGAATGAAATAAAATATCCTTAGACCTCTCAATATTATAATTATACAAAGGAAATTTTGGTTGATTTAACAAAAAGTATTCAAAAAATTAAAACAAAATTGAAAAAATAAGATAAACCTTTTATTTCATTAACAAGTAACTTTTTTAAAATCAACCAAACTTTCCTTTGTACAATTACAATACTGAGAGACCTAAAGACGTTGTATTTATGTCATTTTGTTCCAATGAGGTTCGGATAGATTTTTTATTTAATTCCGAACATATGGTACCAAGAACAAAAGCAGTGTCTGATGTGTTTTCTAAAACAATATAGAGAAAAGTATATATATTTACATCAAATTATATTGTTACCATTCAAAAGATGATCATTAAATTGACGATGTACAACAATTTTCAAAACTTTTTGATGACTGCTTTAAGAGAAACATGTGTTCAAAAAGTTCACCATATCGATACCCATCCTTTGTTCAAGAAAACCAATTCAATTATAAATTACATGCACTAAGTATGTATTTCACCATCTTATTTATAGCAGTACACATATTATGTCCAAATATTTTTTATTGTTGAAAAATGTTATGTTTATGGTTGTGTATTTAAGATTGCTTTTTAGACTACAAATACAAGTGTAATAACCATTGTTTATTAATGCAATTTTAGAATAATATAATAACTATAATATGTAATAAAGTTTTTAATTTTGTTTCTTAAATTTCCATATTAGTCTTGTTTAATGAAGATGAAGAGTTGCTTAATGCTATTCTGATGAGATTACACATACAGTGTGGGGCAAGGTAAAAGACCAATTCGGTGTTCAGATTTTAAGTTTGTTTCTTTTATGCTTAATATTCAACTATTGAAAGAGTGAATATTGTCTTTAATTAGTACCCCACAAAATTTTTTGATAATAACTGACCCGCGATTTGAACACTTTACCCTTTACTTTTTGTTATCAAATTAGCTCACATAAAGGGGCCCCCCATAAACTAGAGGCAAAATTTATTTTACTTCAATAACAATAAAAACACAAGCAACTTAAGCAAGAGTGTTATTAATGCGTTTTAACCAATTTGACGTCCTAAAATCAAAATTAAGAATTGCTGATTTTAACAATTTCATGTCTGTCTAGAAGCTACCGTCTAGAAGACAGGTCCATCAACAAAGTTTATTTTGGAAATACACTTGCCCTAGATATTCAGTTATCCGGTTGTTGTCATGGTTGAATATTATAAATGTTAAAATGTACTACAGTTCTAACGTCATATTCATTGAAACAATGTAGCAATTTGGTAAAACATTGGCCACTGTGTAGTATTTTGAAATTACCACCCTTAAAGAGATCGGGTCTCCTAAAAACACAATTAGAGTAACCCCCTGATTTTTTCGTGTTATTTGATGTAAAACAAGTTTGTTTATCAACTTATCAATTCTGAGGCTTGAATTAATTCGTTAACAATATCAATTCGATGATTGTTCCTAGCCATGAATTTTCACTTACATCAATAGAAGTTCAAATTTAAAAAGCCCGCTCAATTTTGTTCCAGTTTGATTGCCTTTTTCCTTCAGATTATTTTGGCTTAGAGAAACCATATTTATTACTTCTAAGGGGTTACAATATAGATACATCCCCAAAAAACATTGTATTCTGTTTTCGACTTATTCCGTTCAATTTGGACAGTTGATTGTTCTTTTGGTTGTCCTGTTCATTCCTCAATATTTTGTCGATATCGTGCTTATGATTTGGTCTCAAGATATATCTAAGGTATATATGATGTTTTATGAGCAATTATATTGGGACATTACTGATTGTCCAGAATAGAAATCTGGACGACTCGATCTCTTTAAGGTACAGCTAGAAAATAACATTTTGGTAAAAAATTGCAATACCTGCACATGTCATTTTCTGGTACAAAATAAAGTATGAAGGCGTGTGCCAATTTCCTTGCTCTCGGTAAAATTACGATTTCTCTGCACCCTGATGTCCAATCAACATCATTCAAGTATCTATGTGTTCCTGACAGTTCAACATCATATCGAATGAATAACACTGACTGGCACATACTCCTTATCACAAGAATCAAATTAATTATATAAATGCTCGGAAGCATGATTTGCTGAATGATAATAGAAAGATTACCAGATCACTGCTTCTACATTCATGAAACAACACGTTTATATCTGTTTATCCATGCATTTTATTTAATTGTTTTAATAGCCAAAATGTATGTTAACAGCCAAAAAGTATGTTAATAGCCAAAATGTGTCTTAAAAGCCAAAAAGTATGTTAATAGCCAAAATGTGTCTTAATAGCCAAAAAGTATGTTAATAGTCAAAACGTTTTTTAATAGCCAAAAAGTATGTTAATAGCCAAAATGTGTGTTAATAGCCAAAGTATATGTTAATAGCCAAAATGTGTGTTAATAGCCAAAGTGTATGTTAATAGCCAAAATGTGTGTTAATAGCCAAAGTGTATGTTAATAGCCAAAATGTGTGTTAATAGCCAAAGTGTATGGTAATAGCCAAAATGTGTGTTAATAAACAAAGTGTATGTTAATAGCCAAAATTTGTAGAAATATAGTAGCTAAAATACTGATAAATATATGAACAATTCCATTAATTATGATCGATCGAATATTCAAGTTAGTTAAAGAAAGTCCTCGAAGTACTCTTTTAGTCGATTTCGAACAAATGAAGGATAGAGCTGAACTTGTCCAAATACGCTTCATCTATTTTCAAGCAGCCGTCTTTATTGTCGTAAACAGGAATTGTGACTTCTCCTAATGTTATGTAACCAGAATGAGGGCCTTCATTCTTGTAAACAGCCGTGTTACCAATCCATCCTGTAACAATTGATCACGCGTTTAAAGTTACATCGAAATATATTAATATAAACACTGTATATATCACAGAGTGATAAATAAGTGTAAATATCACCGACAAACTATAACACGCTTATAACAATATAAAATCTAATGAAAGAACATCACTAACATCACTATGTGGTGTTCCACAAGGCTCTGTATAAGGCCCTATTTTTACCCAAGCTATCAAGTGTAAAGTGTAAATATCGAAAACAATATTTTACAAGCTTATACAAATAAGCCCCTTATGGTTCATACCTGGAACATAATATATCTGATCAAATGAATGAAAGAAGTTAAAGATACTACAGGATTAATATCCGAAGTTTGTAAAGAACAACTACAAGGCAATGAAGCTAAATCCATTGCTTGATTCTGGGTATCTACTGATCATTTAGACAGGCATTTCTTTATATCCATGCATCATATGATGAAATGGAATTGATCAAATCAGATTCTAAAAATGAAGGGGAAATCTAATTCTTACAATAATAACCCTTTGAACAACAATGTTAAATGCAAAATCGTACAAAGAAACATGATATTCTAATTATGAGTCAGCAAGGGATCATGACAATGTGTAAGAACAGTACTAGTAAAAACGATAATCTACATTGCATGGTATTCTGAAAGTGTGAACAAGTGGGGAGTCCAGGAATTTTCAACAAGTCATTTTCGTGAAATGAAATCGGCACTATAAACTGACAAATGGCAAGGAATAACATGACCAAGCTTTATACATTGGAAAAGTGTCACTACTTTCCGAAAATCACAATCAACTCATCGCTACCTTTTATTGCTTAAAACCCTTATTAAAATATTAGTTAACGTTTGCAAATATTGGAATCAACTTACCCATAACTCCACCGGCGTTGATAGACATGCCTGTTTTTTCTGTGACACCAAAGTTCAAGAAATTAGTTCCCTTAGCGCGTCCTTTACGAGTGACAACAAGCTCAACCGTGTTATTGTTTAAGTAAACACGGATTTGTTTCTTTCCGGTCATCATTAATCCGCCTTCGAGCTTAACGGTATCTTCTTTCCACGGGTAAATTGTTTCACATTCTGATGTCCTCAAGATTACCTGATCTGGTGAGATCGAAATCTCGATGTCGCTTCTTGTTACATTAATTTGCCCGATGTAGTCGACAGAAGACTCGAGGTTGGCGTCCTCATTCTCGATGAACGTTGTTTTGATATCTAAAAAAGAAACTGATAGAAATTAGTTACTCCCGATGTAATGTGGGCACGCGGGGTATAGCTACCTAAAAAATCTGCTGTTCATCGTCAAATTTGAGTCTCAACTAGCGAAAATCTCAGTAACAGATCGTATTTCTAAGGGAGAGGACATTCCAAATTTAACAAAGATATCTACCTATCTCGTAATCTCTGAAGAACAGATATGCTGAACCAGGTTTTCCCACAAAGTCGTAGCAAAGTCGTCGATGTTCAGCGCCTTTAATGGTCTGAGATATGTGAGGATCCCCGCATATCATTATCCCTGCTTGATTGTTTCTGCAGTTTGGCCTGCTTGGTTCGTTACAGTCGTTGTCATCTCTACATTCCGAACATCTGCAGTCGGATTTACAGAATGGACGATGCCGATAATCGCAACCCAAATCGTCTTTGAAACACTCCAAGCCACTGAGTTCAAGCACTAAAGATTATGAGATGATTATTAGCACATATTGGGTGCCCAAAATAGGTCTAAATATGGTTATTTGTCTATCTCTTTCTGCACATAGTATGAACCATCCTGCACATAGTCTTTTGAAGACATCAGCTGTAACTTCTGTTTCTCAATTCGCTTGTCTTGTTCATTATAATATGCAATATCATTATGGTCAGAATGAATCATTTTAAGGTGTGACATAAAGAATATAATGTCACATAACACTTTGGAAATTGATTAAGCTTTATGGGCTGATGTTGAGGACATTAAGTTCAGCAAGGGTGTACTAGTATTGATTTGAGATGAGATGTGCTCCATTTACTTAACATGGGGATATCATGACTAGCCTGACTACGGTAAAGTCTTATATCGTTGTCACAAATGGCGGACGTAACCATCGCTTCAACTGTTTAATCACTTGGTCCTCATTTCATGGGATTTTATCGTCGCTAATTCTGTGCATGCATTAAGCTCCTGTGATAATGTATCATATGAAATCCCATGTGTGATCAATTTGGCTCGTGAATCGCCACAATATAGCATCTTCAATATCGTCAATGACAATGGAATCTGAATTTGAGTAATTTAGAAAGAAAGCGGTATATGGTAATTACAGTCTCCGTTGTCCCGTATTTCATTTTGATGGTTAAATTAAATAACTTTATTTCGATGGTCGAACATTTAACTGTACAATGAGTATTAAGAAAATTTGATTAATTGTTGTTCCAAATTTAGTCTACGTGCTCTATTAAACATACAGTTCATGAAAATCTAATATATTGAAGTGACGGTTATGTCCGCCATTTGTGACAACGGTATCCGATTTTAAACCGTCGTCAGGCTATTCCGAGGTGCAATACAAGCCATTGGCTTCCATCCATAATCACAAATTTACCAATTATACACTATGGCCTGAATCGAATGCAAATTAAAAATATTTCACAGTATGGCACAAATGGTATATCTCATCAAATGTGCAAATATGACGTTCGCAATCGATTCAAGTCATACTTTATACAAGATTTCATCATTTTCCCCTACAAAATGGCTTTAGAAAAATGCTCCAAGGGTTAGCTTTACACTTATCAAATGTCATACAACTTTGTAAGTTCAAAGATCATACTATTGTGTTTCATTAATTAATAGGATATGTGAATAAGATGTTAGGATGCAAAGGATGCAAATGGATTTTGACAGATACAAAAAGTTTAGCTTATTTAACATCTACGCCTCTACACTTCCTGATTGAATATGGACCTTAATAAGTGGCCGATGCATCAAAACAGTACTGAATATAGGTCAACAAGATACTATACTAGCATACATAAATTCAATAAATGAAGCACTGCATGTATATTCATTTTGAAAATCATGTGAATTCCTTTTACTTCATGGGGAAACCATAATGGAGAGTGAACTTTATAGCATTGGTTTTGAAATGGACAATATAGCCTATATGATTGAAAGGTAACTTACCTCTTGGTAAAAGGCATTTTTTAAACCAAAGGACAAGATTTATTACACCTTGTAATGCCTCTCTCTCATTTGGTCCAAATGTCCCACCTCGACCATCAACTAAAGCGATGACACGCTCTATGTTGTCCGTAATACTCCACAATTTTGTCGCAAAGGTTTGGGCCCAAGTACAAAGATTCGGAACAATCTGGTTATCTACATTATTTAGTATATTCTCCAAGTTTCCAAACTGCTCGATACCCTCTAAGTCAGCAATTACTTGATCGATAAGGCCTTGTTCAGTGGCATCAAATACCACAATACTGGGAATAGGTATAGAGTTGAGGAGAATGCCAATACCGGTTGATGCGTCAATCGAACCTGTGTGTGTGAAATACACATGTAATGCATAGTTTTTGTGTGTGTTATCTAAAATAAATAAAACATTAAAAACATACAAACGGAGGTTCGGGGAGTTCCACCTAACTATTTGGGGATGTTGATGTTAATTCCTCGATGTTGTATTTCATTCCAGAGCATTGGTAGAAAAGAACAAAAAAGATTTAATTCATAGATCTACCCCTGACTACCAATGATATGTTTGCTAATGACACGGATGGCCCATAAACTTACCTGTAACGCAGCCAGCGCAACAACCTCGTGAATCCACGCCCGGTTGACACACCCCGTTCTGTTGGACGGGAGTTAAGATATTACGGCACTCATAAGAAAGTAAAAAACCTGGACAGTTTTGTTGACATCCCACCCCTGGACCTAAATGAATATAAAACATGAAAACAAGTATCATGTTCTCCATTCCGCATATCCATGAATTTTAGCAACTATTTCTCATCAGCGTTTCATTTATATAACCGTTTTAAAATGGCCGAATCCCCAACATCAAGTGAACACCTTATACCTCTGATTTTCGATTTCGCTATTACAAGTTTTAGAAATTCTCATTTACATGTAACAAAATAAAATGAGCCATCGTAGCTGATCTGTATTTTATTATGCATTCTATAAACTCACTAGTCGCCCACATTTGACTTGAAACTGTCAAAGGTGACGTCCAAAGAACAGCAACAATGAGCGTGATTCTTGGAACTTCCATCATAAGCGAAGCCATAGGTGCTCAAGTATGAGAATGCCTCCTCAAACTGCTGGACTATGATGTATTAGTACATAAAGATGAAAAGATAAATGCTGCCTGACGTTCAGCTATTGTATGGTATTGACAGCTTTTGACGACAGCATTTTCCCGTTGACAACATTTGAATCACTTGATAGACGGTTTTTATAATCCAATAATTTCAGTTGAACAAATAATCAAGGAGGGTTGAAACCCATTACTTTAACGCGATCTTGCGTTTCCTGGCGTGGAACAATTAGGTAATAATATTTCTATCAGGTTCATCTTCGGACGGAGTATTTCATTGGAAGAGGACATTGTGAGTATTATGGTGATATAATAAAGTATTCAAACGCCCCTAGCAGTACTTGTCTTCAAGACATGGGGAACATTGTTACCAAATTGTTTCACGCCAGGCAACATAAGATCTAGATTGAATGACGGCTGCCAATCCTCATTGACGAACATTGTATTTCACACCTTCATGACATTTGCGCTTGGAAACTACTGTCAAATCCAGAAGGTGCCACTAAAGATGGATTGCAAGTTTGTTAAAATTTCAACTCTTCACAGTAATATAAATGATTTATTTTCCAAAGTTGAAACAAAGTTTCATACTCTCAAGGAGATACAATGATTCATTTACTAATAACGTGATATCGAAACGTTATAATATTGGGAAATCAATGCATTGTTCAGATTATTGTTTGCTACTCTATATTATGTTATTACATACATATGATGATGTATGGTGTAAACTGTACAAAAGACAGCGGGCCAATATAACTTTTGAAAAGCCCGCGCCCGCTAACTTTCTGATTGGCCATACCGATCAATTGAAGATAAAACTATGCGAGCATTTTTCAGTTCAGTCACTTCAGTCACCATTTATTTCACATAACATCACTTAATCTCAATTTATATCATAAAAATATATTTACTAATGATATCGTTATTGATAAATGTCATCAATGGCTAAAATTTAGAAAATTTGCTCGCACAGTTTTATTTTCAGTTGATCACGCAATGCATTGGGACACAGGGACAGACGATCAATTTTCGGTTACGTTGGTTGCGGTAAAAGAATGTTGGAACGTCGAAGGTACGATTTTTCTTTTTTCCTTATTTCACGCGTTGTAGGCAGAATCCCCACGACATTTTTACCACAAACGTGTATCAGTATAATATGTTTTAGAAAATGTACATCTTTGGGAAAGAATAGCCCAGAAGAGAACAGAATTTATCGATTTAATTTCTCACTCAAGTTACATAAACGGTATGGGTGAAAAGTGCAGATCTTAACTGTTTTTCGAAATACTGTTTATGTAACTTAAGTGAGGAATCAAATCGACGATTCTGTTGTCTTCTGAACTAGCTGTTTGCAACTTTGTTCTTTTTCTTAAACATATGATACTGATGCCGTGGGAATTCTGCCTACAACGTGTGAAATAAGGAAAAAAGAAAAATCGTACCTTCGATTTTCCGACATTTTGTTACCGAAACGAACCATTAACCAGGGGGTTGTTTCCAGAAATGTCGTAGACTTGCGATATCGTAACTCCACGACAGTCGTAGAAATGGTGAAAGTTACGACAAACTTGCGACTGTCGTAGACTTACGACAGATCCGTTTCCATAAAAATCGTAAGTCTGTCGTAGAAATTCGCAAGTCACGACAAGTTCCACGATAAGGGATACGAACGTCACGTGACATTCTTATTTAAAATTTTAGTTGTATAATAGCTAGTCCTGTAGTCGTGTATTTATTGAAACTTATTGATTTGTTTAAAAATGAAATCACAGGCCCGGGATCATAGGCCCGTGCTCGAGGGCCCGTCTTAGTAAACGGTCAACATTAATAATTTTTACATCAAATAACGCAAGAAGGAAGACAGCTTTGGTACAGTTACATGATCATCATACACCAGGAATTCTATGACTAAGAAATAATTATGAACCAAATTAACTTAACTTATTCTGAATGAACAAAATCAACTTAAAGGCCCCATATAAAGTTTAAACCACTTTGGCTTACATCTTACCCAATGTTATCAAAGTTTGATATGTGAAACCTTTTTTAATTTTAAAAAGAGGTTTTTGAAGGACTTGTTGTTCAAAAATAGTGAATTTTAAAACTAACTTTTAGAGGTCACACGTATCTTTTAATAAGCGATAATTCATACCAATGCTTAGTATTCATCCTCACATGTTTTTTGCCAAAATCTTTTTTAAAGGAATATTGAACTACAGCAATGCAATTATCGTTAAGTTTCTGGAATTAAATGCCAAAAAAGACCTTGACATATTCATTAAACCCACATGTATATACTCTTGTTCATGTTACAATCAACACAAATATATCGAGTGTTCCAAAAATGAGACAGTTTTGACAAATATTTCCTCCGCAATAAGATTACTCGAAGTCTTGAGAAAGGACCACGTGCAGTATGGCAAGAGATTTTAGACGGTCATATCTTTCACCCTGAGTACTTTCTGGGCAATACAGTAAATACAGTAGTTCTCATTAAAACAATATGTTTTCTTTCAAGTGAAGTACCCATGATGATAAAAATATAAATCAATCAATTCGAAAAATTATGAATACGGACAATGGATAGCACGAGTTTTCCCTCTGGGAAAATAACATGGGATATTTGGTTTTTAACTTTAACTCATTTCAATACCCACCCCCTTTTCGGAAATTGTTAATATAGTGAAGAGGAGACGTTCGATATGTTTAAATTGAGAAAAACAAGATCCTCTTTTTAGAAAATAAGCCTAACAGTTTTCAAAAAATGCCAAGGTGGGGCCCTAAAGGCCCGGTCACACCGCCTAAACGTTGCTGGAGCGTTCCTTGAACGTTGAAAAAAATCATCAACGCTCGTAAACGTTCACCACCGTTTAACAAAAGTTGGCATCCGTTAAAGCAACGCTGTAAACGTTCGGCCAACGCGGATGTTTCTCGAGTGGCCATCCTAACGCTCCAAAAGTTTTGAGCTGCTCAAAATATTGCGAGCGTTGAAAAAGGGACAATTTTACGCCCTGGCAAAGTTTATCACCGCTCCACCAACGCCCAGTCAAAGTTTGGCACCGCTAGACGCAAGTTCGTGGACGCTTGAATCCGCTAGACCAACGCAGAAATCTTAAACGCTGGGCCACCGCTGCTTCGCCAGCGTTGCCCGGGCGGCGATTAAACGTTGCACAAACGTCGGTGGAGCGGTTGTTAGCGTTTTATCAGCGTACATGGGGTTGTTGGAACGGTGTCGGACGTTGTCGCAGCGTTCCATGGCGGCCATGAACTTTGCTTTGGCGTTGGTATAGAGGTGTCGGAGCGGGACCAGAATTTGGCTATAAATACGTGGAGAAATGCACCACTGTGTAGAACACTGTGGAGACACTTGTGCATTTTACATTTGATATATATTCATGTCTGGCATTTCAATTTTTTGCATTGTAAATTCCTAAATTAAGCGCTCAAAGTTTGTGATTTTGGATTTTAAAAAGGTGAATTATGCGATTTTTGTTTTTCATTAAATGTTAATACAAATAGACTTTTACTGAGACCTTTATTCAAATATAGCATATACCTAGTGTTTTCACGTCAAGCAATTCAATAAATTATCTGTGAATTTTCTGCGCAGCTTGTAAAATGTTGCACTCGTCATGGTATTATATAAAAAGTTGATGCGCGCACAGCAATGCAAAAATTTGTCATGCGTCATGATTATTACTTTGCTGTAAATGTTATTTGACATTGTTAAAGCAATTTGAACGTAAATCGGTTCCAAGTAATGGAAATGCAAGGATTAAATTGTGATATGTTTGTTTGAAATGATATGAGAGATTATTAAAGAAAATTGTAATGTTATGCATTCTTAATGTCATATTACATTAATAGAAGCACTTTAGATTTAAAACATTTCTTCTTTAATCCTTGAAGGACTTTTGTTAACTCTTAAACACTTCCCACTTGAAATAATTTCCCAGTAGTCAAACGCGATATGCTGCTAAACCAACGCTGCTGCTATTTATACCCCCGCCGAGGCAACGCTCTCATGCGCAGAACGCCGCTATACCAACGCTCGCATTACCGCTAAACAAACGCTAGCTACCGCTCGCAACCGCTTAACCAACGCTAAAGCAACGCCGGCTTCAGCGGTGCACCGCTAAGTCAACGCCCGTGTTTTTGTTTTTTTCCCATTTTGTGCGCGTTGACGAGCGTTGATGAATTTTTTCAACGTTCAAGGAACGCTCCAGCAACGTCCGGGCGGTGTGACCGGGCCTTAATCCATAATTTTTCAGAGAGTTGGATTGATATTTTACACTCATGGGGACTTCATTTGAAAGAAAACATATTGTTTTTATAAAAGCCATTGTATTTATGGCCAGAAAGTACTCATGTTGAAAGATATGACTCTCTAAAATCACTTGCCATACTGCACGTGGTCTTTTCTCTCCAGTAGCCCAAATAATATCCTTATTTAGTGGTACAAATATTGACGAGATTGGTTACATATTATGTGAGTAATTTGACAAATTCAAAATGCGTGTCAAAAATCCAATATCAGAGCTGCGCAATGAGACCGGTACTTCCATAGCGTTTGTGCCAGCTATCAAGTGATGTAGTGGCATCCCGGGATGGCATCCTGACACTGGCATCAGTTTTTGTCTCAAAAAAGGTTGTCTCTGGGTCAGGTATATTGATTTGTTTCATTGTTCTCTGTATCCAAATTTCGTTCTGTCCAAAGTTTCAGTTTGGAATGATTAACGATGTCTTTCAGTGAAAGCGATACGGCTACTATTGAAAATTGTTTCGACAAGGTGAAAGGATGTGTTGGAAGATGAATCCCAGAATCGTAAAGGAATTAAGGGTAAGAGTTGAAGTCATGTCACTAGACTACATCCAACATGCATTAAAGGACGGCATAAGTATGTCATGGGAAACGATATCATTGGGAGAAACACACAAAAGCATTTTTGATTGGAAAAATTGCTTCTTTCAGACTCCGTTGATATTGGATATTTTTGCATGCTGTTTCTAATTTGACAACACTCCTCATATTCATAGCACTAGCTAATGATACCACACCATGCAGACAGATCGCCTAAAACTACATCAGTATGATGCGAGACTCGACATTGGGTCTGTTGAAAGCCAATGTTTTTCATAAAATGCATAGTTTACCAATCAATCAAAGTTTTTCCTACTCAACGTATAGTTTATTATGCTCTACCATCGAAACAAAGCCTTAGTTTAACCGATCAAAATATGACACAGGACAACGGATACTGCAAATGACAACGATAAATGTGGGTCAAACGTGCTTTAAAATCGGGATGAGAACGGTAACATTTAATTATGGTAATGTAACCCTAGAAGCATTGAATCTTAATGGTATGATGAGCCTAACATTTTTAAAAAGTGCGAAGGTGGGATCCTAATCCATACTTTTTTAGAATTAGAGTTAGAATGATATTTTACTACCATGGGGACTTCACTTGAAAGAAAACATATTGTTTTAATAACAACCACTGTATTGATCGCCAGAAAGTACCCATGGTGAAACATATGACCGTCTAAAATCACTTGCCATACTACACATGGACCTTTGGATTTCATATAATATACCATAACAAGATCTTAATACACGCACAGAATTAGCGACGATAAGGTCCCGTGAAATGAAAAAGTGATTAAAGAGTACATGCGATGGTTACGTCCGCCTTCTGTGACAATGGTAGCTGACTTTACCGTTGTCAGCTGGGTGTTCCGGTGTAGGTAGCTAGACAGTTTATCGGAGACAAATATACATGATTTCAGAATAAAGTGGATGAAGATAGTTTGTCGATATGCATATTTGCAACTCAAGAAAGGAAATAATGCAAGAAATAATTGATGATGAACTGACTTTTGGTAAAACAATAATAGTTCTCACCTTGCTTCATTCGTTAAAAAAGACAATCCAAAGAGGCGAGAAACGTTAATGTTTTGAATTATAATTATTCAATACACTACACCATTTAGAGAAAACATGGTTATTTTTGATTTACACAATCTTAAAATTGTTATGTTTTTTTTAAACTCAACTCAATCAACCTTCATAAGAAATAATATGATCTCTCGTTTCCTTTATATTCCTAAATAAGAAATAGAAAACCATGTTAACGATGATGCCGCCAACGAACTACAGTTTCTCTATTTTCCAATGCATAGCAGGGGCGGATCAAGGATTTCAGGTTAGGGGGTGCGCCTTGATTTTTGAATTCACTAAACCAGTGGCGTAGGAACATGTACGCAAAAGCAAATGCGTACTGTTGATCAAGATTTAGTTCTTGAAACGATGGTTGCAAATGGACTGAAAACTGGATCTGCAATGAATTAAAAGTTTCATTTTTCTTAAATAACGCCAACATTCTATTGTGTTTTTGGTAGAATTATTTTCATCAACATTCGATAAATCTATTGATTTTAAACTGAAATCTTAATCAAACTGAATATCATAAACATACATATGATAACGTGTGACATACTAGTAATTGACAACTCTTTTAAAATAAGTGGGCCATACTCTTAAATCTCTATCATCATTTGTATACGTTTGAATCAGACGATGTTACCCGTGTTCATTATCATGACACCAATAATGATAAAAGGCTATTGTAATCTGAATTTAATTGTTTTACCAAAGTGAAATTGGTCGTCTATAGCGTCCTAAAAATAAAAACATCCTTGGATAAATAAGACGATGCGATTTCAAAGATCATCGATTCCAAGCAGTGCATTATTTTACATCGGAGGCATTTTAACATTGAAGCATATCATCTATTTAATACAACTATCAAAAAGACGTTTTACAATTATACAATTAGTGTTCTAACATTCATTAATTTGCAGAGTTTTGAATTTACACCTTCAAAGTTCCTATTGACACGTTATCGGTTTTTCATATACTTTTTCAAAATCTCCATTGGTATTATCTACTTGAATACATGTATTTTTCTTTGATATTTGTTGTGTGTCATTATTGTAATTTTTTCGTCGAAAAGTGATTGAATATATTGCGGCTTCCAGGCATCGGCTTCTCTTTGGCAAGTATTTAAATACCCGATTCTTTACATCGTATCTTGCATAAATTGATGCTAGATTGAAAATATGTTTGTTTAAAATTGAACAGAGTCATCGGTGGTTATTAATCTAGTATTTTTACATTCAACATATACAATTCATTTACAATCTGAAAATGAAAAGAACAATCCACACTATGAAGCGAGCGTTATTCGAATTGGGCTACGTTAGGACTAAAAAATTGTCTCTGCCGAATTTTAGGGTGAGCGCGCGTCTCGCGCCAGCGCGCACCCCCTGTATCCGCCACTGCATAGAAATGGCCATTTACCTTATGTTTTGGGGGTTGTGAAAATCGCAATTTCTTCAGCTAAGTACTCGGCCGTTGAATAAGCCAACGTAAATTGTGACATAATCTATGAGATAATCAAAACCCCACAAATAACTCAAATATTGCTCTACGACAACCTAACGACACCCCATGGGGGTGTCGTGGGTTTCACACGATAGCTATTGTCTTTCTACGACAGGTGTACAATATGGTAGTTTGTCGTAGGTTTACGACAAATTTCTGGAAACGGGATTTTTTTACTTGTCGTGAAAACACAATTGAAGTTACGATATCGTAAGTCTACGACTTTTTTGGAAACGACCCCCAGCGTAATCGAGTGGATCACCAGTGAAATACACATTCATTTGATAATGGTCAAACTATAGCTAAAGGATGTCCCGACATTTTGTTAACGAAACGAACTGTTCCGGTAACCAGCGTAATCGAGTATATCATCAGTGAAATACACATTCATTTGATAATGGTGAAATTATAGCTATAAATCAACCACAGGGATCAAATCACTGCAGTTGTCAGTCTCTTTCTCGATGATCATCTAGTGTTGAAGGTTAGGATTACACTTTAACGGGGGAAATGTATTTCTTTGTTTTATAAGGAAACGGTTCAAATTAGCGATTTACTCTGAGGAACCAGCATAATATGCCTCGGAAATTATAAATCTTCAGAGGCAAAGGAGAAACGATCGCA